>BMAO01009186.1:0-79113 GCA_019973975.1 Trichonephila clavata | reverse complement strand
ATAAAAATTGTCAATTTTTGGCAAAATTCACAGTTTTATAGGGTAATCGGATACCTTAAATAAAATATAGCGGAAGGTTAATTCAATTTTTTTTTTTGCTGTGCTAATCTCATATTGTCCATAAGCTGGCACACACACAGGCCCATTTAATTTTAGAATCAATTTCATGAGACAAATGTACTCACACAGCGGATGTCTTTAGGCATGGGCCAACTGGGCCCGGAGCCTCACCCTTGGTGGGGCCTTGTTTTGTTCTCGACTCTGTCTTAACAAGATAATAATCCGGATAATTTTAAAGGTTCAATATTATTCCGTAAATATTCTCCAAAAAATAGGGAATTTCAAACTGCATGTCAAGTGGTAAAAGAGGCAAGACTATTCTGTGATGACCATGTCTAGGCCTAGACTTAATACCATAAACAACCATTCAACTCATTTAGTCGAAATGCGGTCATCGATTAAATCCAGTTCGTGTCTATGTTTAAGATTTTAAGTCGTGCACATTTGTTTCAAATTACCGTTTGTACGAATATTTGACAATGCATGAATATACTGTCTATTTTTTAAAGATCTCAGGTAAAGCCTTCTTTTGCTTAGGGGCCCAGGGCCTCAAAATATCTTAAGATTCCTAGGGGCCTCAAAGAGTCTTAAGTCATGCCTGTGTACTTTATTAGTATTTTTTAGGATTTCTTTTTTAAATCAAAAGTGAAAATGCTTGAAATTTTCATCACAACCCACAGGTTAAATCGGCCAACTTGCATCTAGATTTGTTCTTTTATATTTTCATGCAAGAATTTTTTTTCAGACTAAAAATATAAAATCGCCCCCCCCCCCATATATGGCTTTCTTACTGTCTTGGTCGGTTACAAAAAAAAGTCTTTGCCGGTAGCTATTTCCACATTCCTGGTTTAAACCTCATTCAAATGTTTTTGTCCTTATTCTTTTTATACAACAAATCCACTTATACACTTTTTTCCAGTGGGGGGGGGGGATTCATACTTCTGAAGAAACGCTATTATTAAACACAATTTAGCAATTAAATTGTCTTCATAAGTCAGTCAGTTCGTAATTATTTACTTAATACCTTTTAAGTAGCAAATACATTCACAAAAAAAAAAATTTAAAAAATAAGGGGAATGTAGCTTGAACACTGATAAAATGAAAAGGAAAAAAAGCCTTTTAAAACGAGATTATATGTTTCCATCCTTATTAGAAACGTTAAATTACTTCCTTGATTAGAGTAAAAAGCGGAATTAAACATTTTTTTTTTAATCGAATCAAGTTATTCCCTTCCTCATAACAGCGATCATTTCCTCAAAAGTATTTTGAGGGGAAATAAAACTGAGAATACAGCCATTTGTTCTTTATAAAAAAAGTTAAAAAGATACCAAAAAAAAAAAAGGGTGAAATTGTCACTATTTTTTTGAAGGAGTTTTCCAGACTATAACAGTTGGGTTGCAGAACCTTTTTTTCTTTTAATGGAACAGATTGGTTAATTTAATGTCAGTATTGTTGGTGAAATATTGTTATGCTAAGCCTTGATAAGATGAGGATTTAAATTAAAATAATGAAAGGTACCTGAAGCAGATTCACAAAAAAGGCCTTTGCAACAGAATCATCGCCCCCCCCCCCTCAAAATAGTTCTCGCACTTAATTTCATTTAATTTAAAGCTTACTATGAGAAAAGATGCCACATGACGTGTAATGCTTGTTATTTTGGTTCCTTGACCGACTTGAGAGCACGTGCAAAACAAAACTATGTTATGCATCAGCGCTCATGGGAACTAGGATCATTTTTTGGCATGCTCTTACCATTTTAAATGAGAAGAAAATTGTAAAATGTCTACATCTTTTTATTAAAATATGATCTCTTAGCAGGATTCATGTGAATCCTTTCGGGGGTGGAATCACGCATGTTCACGAACTTGGGGGAGAGTCAAATATTTTTAAAAACTAGATAGATCTTACTTTTTTGAAAAAAAATTATAATCGTAATATTAGCGATATCATGGTACGTCAACTAATATCTTTTTTTTCAACGTAAATATAACAATCTTTACATTGACTGCTCGTTAATAAATAAACATTTTAAATATTTTGTACATTATGCCGTAACTTAAGATTTTTCTTTCATTCATTATATTCAGATATTACTTTAAAAGTTTATATATTGTTTGAAAATTACCAAAAGTTCTTTTTTTCTGCGTGTTTATTTAAGCCACTTTCAAACTTCATTTTCTCACTAAATTTATCTAGCTAGTAAGAGAGCGTATGCAAAACACAGGGAAGCATAAGAGATCGTTCGTGAAACTGTATATTAACGTCGTACTATAAGAGAATACGAAGGCTATTGGCGACGAACCTCGTAATTTTAAACCATGCTCAAGTGATGACGACAACACCACGAGCTGACATTTCCTTCTCCGCATCTCGCTATATTGTATTCGCCCTACAGCTGCAAAATCAATTTTTTTTAAGTGGATAGCAAAACATTCATATGCACACGTGCACCCCAATCATTTTGCGGGATCTTTTCCCATCTGACATCACCCGACAACCGATTACTGTACGAAAAACACCTCTCCACCCCCGAGCCGGAATCCCGAGTGTAATTCGAAGTGTAAGAGGCTACCGCCCCGGCCCACCCCACGACGGCGGAGAAATTGTTCCCTTTTGAACACTGGAAAGAACTGCTGTGTCTACTTCCTCCTTTACAAATAGCGTATTCTATAGTATTGAAATAATCAATAGGATGAATAACTTCTATTTAAATGTAAATATTGTATTTAATAGCTGTGGATGTAAATAAATCATTTAATTTCTTAATTCTCACGCTACCCATCAATTTTCCCAGAACGTTACACTGTCAACAGGAGATCTATGAGCCGTGAACTTGGGAGATTAAACGCGCGTCAACCCCTTTACACGGTGGGTCTTCAGTGGCACTAGGTTCGAACTCATGACACGCGAGCCTCTTGGCTACCGCGACCTCCTCTAGTCGACAGACAACGAATTCAAGATTCTAACCGATTGACTGCTACTATCATTTTCGTTTCCACTTCCTCCTCAAAAACGATCAAAAATTATTCTGTAAAAGATCCATCGTAGCATCTGGAATTGGTAGAATCTTTAAATAAGCTGATTTTAGCATTAATGAACAGTATAACACCAAGACTCTTGCAACGAGCCCAACACTTAACTCGCTTAAAATCTGAATTTCAGATACTTGAGACCGCTTTAGTACCCACTGCCCTTTCTCACGCAACACAATGCCCGCTCAAATGGGCGCGAAAAGAGTCTTCATTTCAAATGAAAATGAAGCTCTGCGCTGGAGAGCATCGTCTAAAAATACGCTCTCGTCACCTTTCTCATTCTTTGGGGAAATCGTGACATTTAATCGTGTATTGTTTCGCTGAAAGGTCGGTCACTTTCGGAAGGAACGGTTCTCCGAAAGGAGGCCACTTTTTCCCAGAGAGAAGCGGATCTCCGGGTTGAACATCCCCCGTGACGTCACGGGCCCAAACCAAAACAACACCCGCCGAGCAGGGTTTCGGTTTCATGCGAGGAAAAGGCGGGCTGCACCAGTATGTCAACAAACAAGTCGTGGCACGTCTTTTCCTCGTTGGATGGGAAATGTGCTTTATGAAACACAAAACGAAGTTCGATATCGTCTTTTGTAAGGGAAAAGAAAGGAAAATTAAATCTTAATTTTATTTGGCTCTTTCAGGCTGTTTTCGCTATGTGTTGGACAGCACAAACTTAACGCGGAGCACATTTTGGGACAGAAAAAATGCCTCAATGGACTAAATTCATGACGGTCACATGATAAATATAAACACGTGTTCTACATTGAATTCAAAACGGACAATAAACTAGCTCGTACTTTTTATTATATTTGTAAAACATGGGCAAAATTTCAAATTGCAAAATTGGGTAAAGATGCTCAAGAGTTATAAAAGAAATTTCTGCTAAAAGATTTTAAAATTAAAGAAAAAAAATTCTTGTTTAATACATGTACTTTTAAATAAAGTGACAAATATTAATTTTTTTCAAAAATAAGTTTCTATAAAAAGAATAATTTGGCAACAACGAAGTGCATGAACTGATTTGCTGAAAATAGATAATTGCATTTATCGTGACTATGACGTCACATGTGTTTTTGAACTTGATTGGCTAAAAACACGTGGTTTGAAATTATCATGCGATTATGACGTCACATGATTTAGTCCATTGTTATGAAAATGTGACATTGTAACTCATGCATTTGCTTTTAATGTAGTGTTTTTGAAATTTTAAAATATTTCATAAGTTCTAAGTTTTTTTTTTACATGTAAAGGGATAGCTCATTTAGCATTACGGTATAGGAGATAAAATGTGAAACGCATTTTTTGAAGAAAATGTGTCAACTGATAAAAATGAGTATAATAAAATAAGCAATTCTATACAGGATAGCGAAGCCAGAATATAATATTAATGTTTGTGTGTGAGTACTTTTATATCTGAAAGATTATTCCGAATTTGGCTCCTATTCTTAAACATTAGCCAAAGACAGCCTTAAATTAGTGATTTCCGAACTGCGAGTCACGGAAAGTTTAACAATAGTCAATTTTACAGCGTAAACTCGCATGAAAAATACAGAGTACATACGAATTCATTTGATAAAGCAACGGTGAATTATATCTACCTGTCGCACCCTAATTTTGTGATACAAATATTTTTTTTAAAATCAGAAACCTGTACTGAAAATGAAGAAATAGTCATTGAAAAGTTTGCATTATTTTTTAAAGAGGACGTCGTATATAGTAATAAGTTAGGAAAACCACTACTTCGAACGATGCATACAAACCATTTTTAACCCATAATTTTTATATATATTTTTCAAAATATACATATATTTTCAATATATATTTATCCTTACAACTGTACGGAACTAAAGTGAGTATTTATCAGCATAGCACTTCGAAGCAATACAAGGGCTACTGAGGACGGACCTAGTGATTTTGAACCTGAATCAAATGACGAGAACGACACATGACATGCACCTCACTCTCCAAACTTTTACTCCTTGCCTACAGGAGGAACTTAAGATTGAACGTGCATCAGCCTTTCTACTCGGTGGCATCAGAACTCGAACCAGCGACTTTACAACACCGACCACAATTTCACGACCATCAGGCTATCGTGGTCAGTTTAAAAAAACCAGTTGAAAATAAACCAAGTATCTCTAATTGTATTATAAATATAGTCTGGTTCTGTCATTGGATATGTAAAATAGGAAGTAAAATATCTTCCGAATGTAAGAGGGGTCGAAAAGGTGCAACCGGAAGTATCACCAGGCACAAGAAAACTGAGAAACCTCACCCCCTCTTTTTGAAGGTAGCGGGAAGGATGGGGTTAAGGGTGTCTTCGCGTGATGCTAAAGAATAGAGAACCCGCATTAAGAATATATTTCAAATATATAAGTGCTCCACAGTTAATTTTATATATTCTCGTTTCTCTCTAGTATAAAGAGAGCAGCATGTGTGTGTGTGTTTCGCTTTTCTCAGATAGCGTAATGCTAAATTAGCTATTAATGAAAAAGTCACTTGTGGAACATTCTGAAATTTTGGTAACGCTATATTAAAAAGTATACGAATTGCAACGTTGCAAATTTACATGAAATTTTAGACTTTTTCCTGTCTGATAATGTGATCTGCTTTAGATCACACTGTAGTGCATTTTTTTGAAGACAGTCTTAATTTTTAACTAAGCTTACGTAGTCAGTAGTTTAGTGAGACTCAATTCTTTGTTCTAATTTCTATTTGAATAAGGTGAAGATTTCCGAGATCGCGGGTATCAACCCCATGCGGCCTTCATTGTAAAAAAGGGTCTCGTACTCTGTATGTTACGAATCACAAGACCTTTCCATCAGATCCCATCAAAATGTAATCAACAAATAAGTTTGGATGTGCTGTTAGGAGCATTAGAATATTCCCACTGAATATGAAAAGAAACCCATTAGAGCATAAGTAAATTTACATACTTTGGCAAATATCTAATTCATATTTAAATTTATGTACATTTAAATAAAAATGTCGAATTAACAAAAAGGTGTATCAACATTAAAAATAAGCATTCATTAAAAATGATTTATATATATTTTTGAAGTCAACATATTCACGCGCCAAACAAAATTTCGAATTGATCCTTTCCAAAATCCCTTCCGACTATGCATGAGCATTCAAATTTTTCAAAAAGGACTCGTATCGCCAAGGCGATTATGAATCATTCAACTCTCTTGTTTTAATGTATTCCGATGTTTTTATGAGAAGACTGATATTTATTCGGATTTCTTGTATATTATGTAGACATTATTCAACGCAAAACCCTTTCGACTTAATGTTTATTCACTTCGCTTTGCTTTTTGTTAAGGGATATCATTTCCTATTCACAACTTTAGTCCAAAGTTATTTCTTTACATAGAGCGTGGAATCCAAAAGGTTTGACTGTCAAGTGTATTTATTTCCGGATTCTTTCGTGAGTCAGTATTGAAGCAGACAATCGTTCACCGAGAATTATGTACAATAAATAAAAATCCATTTCATTTGAAACTTACAGATGTGCCGGCAAAAAATTCAATTTAACAGCAATGAAAACTCAAGTGTATACTTAATTGCATTTTTAGAATAGTTAATTCTATAAAAATACATATTTTAGCAAAATAGTGCAAAAAAAGAATACTGATTTTTTTAAAAAAATTAATCGCCTAAGTATATAAGTTTTGATACTCAACCCTTTTGACAATTCATGTTAAATAAAAAATCGAATTTTTATTTATAGCCCCGTTGCTACCCGTTGGTTGTTAGTCCTTACCAGCCAGGCTAATGTGGCCAATAAACAGTTACATTCTCTAAGCTACTCATTAAATACTGGGTGTAAAAAAATTGAATCATAAGACGATACCATTGCCAATTATTCAAACAAAAGTGAAAAACTTCAGAATTTAAAGTAATATTTAGCATTTTCAAGACACAAACAGTACATTTTTAAAATTCGATCGTGCGTAATTAAGAAAGGAAAAATGTCGATAATGCATAATATATCAACTAGAAAGCAGTTTCGAACTCAAGTATCATTCATTATTTTTTTTAAATGACTTCAAAAATTACATAAAAAATTTTGCGGAAGTCTTTATTTATAAATACGATATTTCGCAACTTTCCATGGCATATTAAAGGCGTTTAAAGAACCAGAGATTAAGTCCAAAGGTTGGAATTTTCCTCGGGCATAAAATAGAGAATTCTTAAAATTATAGTCCATAAAAACAATTTGTTTAATTAAATTTTTTTAAAAAATAATGAAAATCGATGGTTAGAACATGATTTGATAAAATTCCTTCCAAGATCCTAAGGAATGTATTGCTTTCAGTCCAGCGATCACGAAACAAACTTAATAAGACTAAGTAAACAAATGCAGTGCAGTAGAATCCCAAAAACTCGCACTCAATAACCCGGCAATTCTGATAGCACGACCACACCCTTGAAGATCGAAAAAAACCCCACTTATAGACAGACCCGTTCCAGAATGATACCATGCAAGACAATGTGTCCCATGCAGAAATTATTGCTGCTCTCACAATGGACTAAATTCATGTGACGTCACGATCACGTGAAAACTGTGTCACGTGATTACGCTGCCGTTTGTTTACTACCATCGCTAGGACTATTTTGCTATCGCAGTTTCACATTGTACTTTTAAAAATGTCTCATTTTGCTAAAATGGTTGTTCAATCAATAAATGAAAATATGATTGAGGAAAAAAAATCACTTTTTTTCATATACCAGGGCAAAATATCAGTGTTTTGAAAGCATGTTGAAACGTGAGGATTATAAACCATCTCCTCCCTTTTATTATGTATGCAATTACTTTGAAGAATATTTTCAATACCGACGCCAGCTTAAACCAAGCTTTATTCTCACTATTGTTGTCTTCACAAAAGAAACCTGTTCTAAAAGGATTTTGGAGAGGTGTAGACTTTCACAAACATGTAAATACTTCAAAGCAAATTTTTTATTTTAAATAAAATTATATTTAGATCATACATAAGAAAGTAAAATATGTTAGTTAACTTAAGCAAATTTTTGTTTATTTTAAATGAAGTTATATTGAGAACATATAATGTTTAATTAACTTAAGTTTTACTTATTTTACGCATCTTCAGAGTAGTAACAGAGGTACTTAGTATTTAATTATCTAAGATTCGAACACAAGAATCTGTTTATAGATAAATCATACTATTATTTTTATAAACTATATGTAATTCAATAAGAAGAAAAATATATTTAAGACTAAAGATAATTAAATTTCTGATAATTATTGCACCTTTTCTGATGAAACATTCCCTTAATATTGTATAATAATTTTTTAAAAAGTAGATCAACGTATATATTAAAGGCACTTTATACAAAGACAATTAAAAAAAAGTATTCAATTTGTTATAAAAAATTGTAATGCGAACTTTTAATATAGTTCATACTAGCATTAATAACATTAATTTGTGATCCAAGTGTCGCATACCCATGCATTATATTTAGTATCCCAGATATAAAAGTGCAATTTCCAATAGAAAACTATTCAGTTCTGCAAAGCATTGTACTAACGAGTAAAATTACAAACACATGTTTATTTAATGCATGTTTTTTTTTCCAGGAAAGTTACAATTTTTTGCTAATTTTTTTTTTCGATACTTAATATAACAAGGTTTTTAAGCATTCTGTACACATGCATGACTGAAGGTAACTCTTTATTAATTTTAATGTGCTTAAAGAGCACTTGCTATAGTGACTGCAACTTAGAGAAAAGTATTAAAACAGTTAATACATGTAGAAATAACTCATTATAATCATTTAGTTAATTATTAGCCCTGATTATGTACTTTATATGTAGTTAAATAACTCATAATAATGGATAATCACATTACAATGAATATATCCTGAAAATTATATGTTAATATGAATCATTGCTTTAACTAAAAAATGAAATAGTATTTTCTTTTATTACTTTAGACAATCATTTGTAAAAAAAATTTCAAACATTTTTAAAGAATAATTACTAAGTAAATCAGACAGTCAAAGATGGAGAATGTTATTTTATTAGAAACATTTCAAATATCTTTAAATGCTCCATAATATTGTAAAACACATACATATATATAAAGTATTTATATGCAATACATTGTAAAAATAAAATTCATTTTCATTCAGTAACTGTTCCACAGTAAAATAAAATATTCATTCGAATTTTAAGTGTAAGTAGGCAAACTTGATGTAAATATAGTGTTAAAAAAATTCATTTTCATGACAGGATAAATACCATATCAACTCTAATATTTTATGTACAAAAAAAAAGGGGGGGGGGAGGCGATGGAAAAAAATACACTTTCACCAAAGAATAATTATCTACATTTATCTAAAACTTTACCTAATAATCTATATACACAGGCTTCAAGAAACAAACATTTTTGCAAGTTTAAAATGTACTTCAAAAAAAAAATAATAATAAAATAACAACAAATCATCAAATTAAATTTGATCATTTCTAAAAATTGTTGCCTTTTGCGATGGTATCATTCCCCTTAAGAATATTTTATTTTAATTTAAAGAAAGAAATGACATCAATTTTTAACAGTAAATAATAATTATTAATGATTTAGAAATCAATAATTTGTGAAATGTAAAAATCAAAGAAAAATTTATGTAATTTTTGTAAACATTCCTTTCACAAATTATCATCAAATTGTTTTTCTTCAGAATAAATATTTTCTCTTGACTTTGAATTATGAAATAAAATTATAAACAGACATTTTTTATATTATATACACTTAACTGACTCTATTTGATAATAATAGTGAGTTCTTTTTAAGGAAACGATACAATTGTTATTAGATAGTCAAACAGTTTCAAGTTTTTTAAAAGAAGTTGTATTGATCCTATATACTGTAAGCCATTCTTGCGCAAAAATATATAATTAATAACTACTAAATTAATTAAGAATTAAAATATCTATTAGTGTACCAAGTGCTAGGATCCCAACCTAAATAAATATACCAGCTAACACTATTTAAAGCAGACGAATACCTAATTAGATAAATAAATCAGAATAAAGCAAAAATTATATCAAAGAGTTGAGAGTTTTTCCTAACAAATATATACACTAGAATAATGAATAAAATACAATGATATCATATATTTTAATTAGATAAATTAAAGCTAAAGAATGTCAACAACTTGCATATTGGATTCTACCACAGTATTGAAAAGCACGTGCAATTGTTGCCCAATTTGTCACGTGATTACTCGCTTGGTGCCAGTCAGTCGCGAATTTCCCCATTAGTAAAACATTTTTTTTACACATAAATAAAACGATTTTTCTTTGAAGAAAGAAAAAGACAACTCAGCACAGTTATTTTTTTTTCGTTTGGTTTGTTGTAAAATGGGATTATTTTTGCTTGAACTTGCTAATTGTGAATTCTAATTTATTTATCCAGATTTTTTTCTGTTTAATCCACGTTTTACATTAAATTATTTATCAGTATTTTATTAACGACAAAATTATGGGGAGATCTGAAAAAATATTTAAAAAACTCAAAAATGTGGGCTTTTAAAAAATGATTGCTCAAAATGTTCCAGCTATCTCATCAACACAGAAACTGTTATTCAAAGTGCTTCAACACGAAAACTTATTTCAAACAACAGTTTACATGAAGATATGGAAGGAAGTAATTAAAAAAATGTTTTAATATAATTAAATTTATTGAATAAAGCTTTATTGAACTTTGCTGTTTGTAAAAATTGTGGCCATTCCATCTCATTGGAGGCTTCTAAAGGAGTTGGAATTGTGTAATTGTGTATTATATGAAATTTTGTTGTAGTTTTTGCACACAAAAACATGGTTTCCATACGTCAACTAAATTGAAAAATAAAAATAAACTTTTTCACTCAAATATCATATTGGTATTTGCTTTCATATCTATTGGAAGAGGTCGTTCAACTGCAGAAACATTCTGTGGACTTATGAACTTGCCATCTCCACCTGAAAAATTCCATACTTATACAGAATTGTTGTTCAACTCTTCTAAATATACCTGTGAAAAATCAATGAGAAATTCTGTTGAGGAGGCAACACGAATAGAAGGTAGACGAGACATTGCTGTTGCCTTAGATGGTTCATGGCAGAAAAGAGGATACCAGTCCCTCAATGGTATTGTTACAGCTACGAGTGTTGATACTGAAAAAGTTAATGACTTTGAAGTGTTTTCGAAACATTGTCGGTGCAAAACTGCATTTAATTCTGTTCATGAACCATCATGTATTGCCAACTATAGTGGAACAAGTGGAGACATGGAAGTGAAAGGCGTAACGGCGATATTTGAAAGATCTGAAGCTCATTATGGCGTTCGTTACACAAAATATATGGGCGATGAAGATTCAAGAGGTTTTTCATCAATACTTGCCCTGAATCCTTATGACACTCAAGTAGAAAAATTAGAGTGCGTTGGACATATTCAAAAGCGTATGGGTACCACCCGTCTTTTGAATCTCAAAAGAAAAAATAGAGGAAAAAATTAAGTGATGAAAGAAGCCTATGTGGACGACATTTAATTTCCAAAATTCAGAAGTATTATGGTATGACCATTAGAAACAATATCAATGATTTACTAAACATGAAAACTGCTATTTGGCCTGTTTATTTCCATCTTTTTTCTACAAATGAGAGCCCTCAACATGGATTGTGTCCCTCGGGTACAAATTAATGGTGCAAGTTTCAGAAAGCAAAAGCTGAATTTAACGAAAAGCATTATGACCATAAAAACATACCCATGTGCCATCTTCCCTCATGAATGAAATTAAGCAAATTTTTAGAGATTTAGCTGACCCTAGGTTATTAAAAAAATGTCCATGGAAAGAATCAAAACCCCAATGAGTCAGTTAATAATACCATATGGTCAGTCATTCCAAAATCTACGTTTGTGGAGTTAAAAACTCTAAAATTAGGGGTAAAAATTGGAATTGCACAATTCAATATGGGCCATGTAGCCAAATTAATCATTTTAAAACATTGTGGTACTGAACCAGGTTTTAATTGTGTGTCATGCTTTAAAAAATTAGAGGCACGTAGAATTCGTGTAGCCCAACGAAAGCATCTTGAGATATAAAAAAAAAAGGCTAGATTGCTAAAAATAATGAAAAAAAAAAATTAGAAGAGTCTTTTGTAGAAGCAGAGGGCAAAGAAAATGTTTAATATTTTTCTGGAAAGTATTAAAAAAGGTAAATCGTCAAAAATTACAAATTTTTACTTTAAAGCTTGTTTTCTCAAAATGCAATATTTTTCCTTTTTTGTACTTTTTTCTCAGAAACTAATTAATGTAGGGTCCTCAAATTTTCAGTAAGTATATTTTCAACATGTTTACACATTTACATGGAGGGGATAAGAAATACCTAGCAAACAATTTTAGATAACGCCTTTTTAAACTAAATTTTAGGGGGGGGAGGATTGGAAATTTTTTAAAAATTCATAATTATTTCAATTTTTAGTAAAAAGGCAAACCCTCCACTAAAGTTTTAATGATAGTACATATAAGCTACTGTAAAAATTTCATCTATGAGGAGCAAGTAGTTTCTGAAAAAAAGGTACATAAACTTACGCATTTTTAACATAGGCTTCTATAGAAAGTGCCGAACCCCCTTAAAAAACATTGTTTAAAAAAATTAAATTTTTGGCGACACGGTTTGAGTTATATATTTTTTTTCAGTAATGTTTTTCATCATAGCTTAATTCAAAATAGGCATTTTTTTTTAAAAAAAATTGTTTTAGACATTTTGCTGATTCTACTCATACTAATTTAATTTCTTCTTCCGTTGAAGGCTACCTACTATATGTTTTTTATGGTAGTATTTTGTGAAAGGCTTAATATATATAAATGATATTTAAGTTAATTTTCCTCTATTGATTTATTTGTTTCATGTTGTCCCACAACCCGAAAGAGCAAAAAACTTGCTAATGCTATTATTTTCTGTTATAATTTTTTTTTATATCTTCATACATTCATTCTTATTTATCTTTTAAGCATGATGATTTTCTTTTTTAGCTTCAAATATATGTTTTTGTTTAATCATTCGTTACTGTGTGTGGGACTAAAATGCAGTTATTCTAAAATTATGTGTGAGCACTCATTAAAAAATCTATTTTAAATATTTGGAAGCACTATTTAGCGAGGGTTGAATACTCTTTAAAGAATACTATGCTTTCTCTAATAATTATTTAAAAGTATCTGTTAATTGTGCGAATAACAGGTACTTCAGCGATTCAGAATTAAAAATGGAAGCTGACCCTCATCTGCAAACAACATAAAGTGGAAATAAAATACTAGCTTATTTATCAATGACATGTTCTAAGTTTCAATTTTCTATTTCTAAGATTCACACATTTTTTTTTTTTTTTTTTTTTTTTTTTTTTTGCAGATTTTCTTTTTAAATTAGCTTATTTGAGTATTTGAAATTAAATTTGTGCTTTTTTTCATATAATTATTTATAACATCAAATATTTTTCTCAGTAGTTTTTCTTGGAAAAAATTTGCATAAAGACTTATTTTCTTGAACTGTAGGAGTCATTTAATGATGAACCGAGACTATCAAAGTGGCTATACCAGATTCTTTAAACTGCATGAGATAAAAGTATAGAATTAATTTTTTTTTTGAAGGAAATATAAATTTTTCTTTACAAAATATACGAATGTCTCAATTAACCGCATGAGGATAGTATAAAGAGAATGAGAAGATGCCAATTTCTTTGATATTTATAATCAAATTTTCAAGATATTGTGTCATTAAGGCATCAATACATCGGACGTATTTCAGCTTCTATAAAGGGTATTCAGAACCCTCAGGACGTGAACCCGCAATTCAAAAGCGCCGGCCATGAGTTCATTGTTAGATAAAATTGGATACCGGGGCCCTAAAATGACTAGAGATAACAAAAATGCAGCTTTTTTTCTTCTTTGTTCTCTCTGAAATAAACTGAAATTCAAGCATTTTTTTTAATTCAAATATAATTTGGTGTATCTTAACAATACGTAGATGCCCTGAACACCTGGCCTTAAAATTTAAAAAAGATTAATGGATCTGAATTAGTTTTTTCGTTGTTATTTTTATCAACGCGTAAGAATTTTTACAAATAATTTGATGCAAAAGTTTAAAAATTATTCATGTTTAGTAGTTGGAAAGTTTAAAAGGTTTTAAATTTTGAAGCGTTCGGTTTCTTATTAATTTTTTTCGACACATAATGAAATAATCATGTTTTAAAAACTGAAAGCATTGGTTAAGAGAAGAAAAATGAAGCAATAAAAAATATAGTTGTAGACATTATATAGAGAGATATATATTATAAAAACTTATTTTCCGTTTGATCATTTTACGGTGAAGAAAAAAATACGAGTTAATCAAGCTAAGAGAATATACTTAAAAAGTCATTTGTCCAACTATATAAAATAGCAGATTACCGTCCCAACTTGTTAAAACTTCAAATTAATATAAAATCAAAAGTGAATTATATAATATTTTATTTATGCATTGGAACTTTTCAAAACTTGAAAAAAAAGTGGTTACATTGCGAAAACTACAAAAAGAATTTATTTAATTCAAACGCAATAATATCTCAAATCAAGCTAATTTACAAATAGTTCGTTCACTAAGGGGTCTAAAAAAATTCCTCCCAGATTTTTTACGATTGCTCCAGGGTCAAAAAACTTCCTGCCAGTGTCCATTGTGTCGACTCAACCCTCCCTAATTATCTTTCACGATGTTAAACCTTTTAAGGGGGAGGGGAGATTTTGGCAAAATACGGCCCACCCGCTTTCGAAACACTCTCTTGAAGTCAGGAAAAAACGTGTGGTGCGTTTTCGAAGCATCTCTAGTCGTGCGGAAAAAGACGTGCAAACCGCTTAGAGGGTTAACAGAAATATTTAAAGGGAAAGTTTTATTGATAATAAAAATATTGAGAACTATAGAAGTAGAAGTTAAAAGTATTTATAAATTTCTAGAACCTTTACAAAAAACAAAGTTATTCGAAAACCTACAGCACATAACATCATAGATGCTAGTTGCTTGTACGATAAATCATTCACAAATAAGCTTACCGATTAACACATTTTCCTTGAAACTTCTTATACAGTTTGAAGCAATGTAAACTGAATATTTGACAACTTTTTATAGATTTCTTCATTTAATACTAACAACAAAGCAAAATTTAAAAAAATACAAATTATTATAGCCCCAACTTGTCTCAATTTCGAGCATACTTATTATTAATCTTTTATGTATAGTAAATATTCATTGGATGTCCTGTAAAGGTTTTTTAGTATTCCTTATTTTAAATGTACTTCTATTGGTTTTTATAAGCGACTGAAGAATTTTTTTTCAATATGAAGTAAATAAAATTTTTTCATTGAATAACAATGCTAAACGAAAATGTTTGTAGAAGATTATGGTGCACTCGAGTTAAGAATAGCAACTCTTAATCATTTTAATCAACATGTAAAAATACTCTTAGAAACAAGTGATAATGATGGCTGCTTACGCATATAACACTAAAAGTGAAAAAAGCCAATAACAAACGCAATAGTTTTGTTACTTTATCTTCACGTGTGCAATAATTCTTAACACTTTCATCGCGGCAATGGTGCGCCTATGTTCCACCCTCTGCGCTAAGGCTCTGCTCCGCTCTCTCCACAGCGCTAAAATTAAAACAAAACACAAATTCCTTTAAAACTTGTTTATTTTACTTTGAAAAATAATTATCAATGGCAATCAATAACAATTCTCCCTATAATGATTTATTTGTGGATCCTGGAAGACGACATATCTCGAAGTGTTAAGTGAAAGCGTTAAGGAAATACAGAATCATTTGAAACTGAAGATATCGTTCAGTTTTGATGTTTTAATACGAAATAAAGATTCTTCAATTTCTGTCTTATCTGTATAAATGCTGAAACTAAAAAAGTAGTTCCAAAATCAAATTACCACAAGTTCCCCGCCATTTTTTTATAAAAATAATTTCAATTTTTGAATCATTCTACCCCATTTCCTCTAAAAAATGTCATGAACCATAAATGATTCTCTTATCACTTCTGTTGGGTTAGTTTCTGCCACAGTGTATCCCCTGTAATGTCTCCCAAGTTCGTGTTTGTAAATAATTAAAAGTTGCAATTAATTACTTAAAAAAAGGCTGTCGGGAACGGCATATTTTTTTAAAGTTTTTCCCGTAGTTCGTGTGATTTGCGTTGAGAAGCAAAGATTTAGATATTTCGTGTTTGTACAGACCCATTAGAGAATGTGAATCTGTTTTGCATTTGCATACACAACTTATAACTTTATTTTCCATTTCTTAACTCGTGGAACCCCAAGAGTCAGCGGAACACAGTTTGGTCTACAGCAAATAGACTTGTAGATATTGAAGCAGGAAACTTGCCTAATATTCCTAAATTCGGAATCTTAAGAGTTTGAAGGACATTTAACAAAATTATTCTAAATACAAACATTTAAAATGGAAATATTGCTTTTTTTTTAAATCAAATTCTCATGTGCAAAGAAAAGAATGAAACACGTGATTTCTTTTCTTTTAGTTTTTGAAAAGAATTATTTATTTTCAAAAATCAAAAACTAGCCACGCAGTTTAAATGCAGACACGTCAAAGGAAAACGAGAAATCATAACCATTTTTAATATTTTTATTACAGTTGAACAATATAGGTATCACTGTCAATAACTTGAGAGTAATTAAATAAGGATGTTGATGAACTAGTTCATTAAAACTAACTACCACAGTTAATTTTTCTTCGAGAAAAAAAATTCTCAATACGGTTGCCGTTTTTCAAAAGTATTGTTATGTTGATCGGGTTTCGAGGATTTTATGCAAATCAATCGCAAAGAACAAAACAATTCTTTAAGAGTGATGAGAATTTACTGTCGAAAATCAATCCTTGAAATACAGGGTTATGTAGCAAAATTCGCAGAATAAATATCAGTGGGACTTCCTACCTTCAACAGCACTTAGACACAATTATCAGTGTCTAAAGTACAAGTATGTGAAAAATTATTCACAAGCAATCGCTCGTTCAATAGCAGAAGTAAACACTAATCGCTTCAACGGTCAAGGCAAGACTACTAATCGCAGGCGAAACAAGATTAACTAATCACTAGTCAAAACAAGACTGACTGACTTTCGCCGAGCATGTTTCTATAGGTCTCGCGGATCATTCCAGAAAGATCCGCTTGCGTCATAGGTCTTGAAATTAGTGGATTTCCCCACAAATTTCCAGAAGAATCCAGAGGGCCCCAAACTCACCAAAAATGGTCACCAAAGTCGCCAACTTGGTCGCCAAAAATGATGCCAACTTGGCTCTATCGCCAAGATCTCGCCTCCATTGAATTTCCATTATAACGTTAGAGACGGCGTTGCTTGCGAATTTTCCAATTTCAACATAAATTAAATATAACATAACGTAATATAAATGCATTGCACATCGAAATGCAGATTATTCACACTATTTTCCACAAAATTCGTGCTAGTATCTAACTCTGAAACGTTTCTCATATTTTTACGAAACTGAAAATTTTGTCTTGGTTTATAAGGAATCCTTCTTCGAAAAAAATTGGATTCCTTTATTAAAAGTTTCTCTGTGGAAGTTAAGTAACTATATTATATTCCCAGTGCAGTAAGACGAAATTCCCATCGGTATTAGTGGCTCAAAAGGTATTAAACTATGATGTAATTAGTCTATATATTTAATTAATAAAGAGAAATAAATCAAACTATAGTAAAAAGAAAACATGATTAAATTTATAACAAATTTCGGTGCATACTGGGTTTAAAATAAGAACACATAGCTGCTCTTTCGGACAGCTAAAATGACTCTAACACATTTAGGCATCGAGTTGAAATAATCTTGGATGACAAAAACGGACAAGTCAATGGGAAGTACTTCAAGATTTTGTTTTATTTTATCAATCATTGTAGTTGTGGAAAGACTGGCCTACCCGTCTGTCAGAAACCTATGCCTATGTATTTTTAAGGGAGAGAGGTCAAATGAACATGTTAGCCAGGATAACAAATGCAAGCAGGCCATATGTGCTCTCCAAGTTTCCTTCAGACATGTGTAGATCCATCATGATGCTGCGCTCAGATTCGGGACTCGTCTGAAACCATGACGTAGTCTCACACATGCATCCAGTTTTACCGTTCGGCACATCATTTTCCCAGCACATCTTTTTACTGCAATATCAAGAAAAGCTACAATAATGGTCAGTGTGTACATATTCCGTGCTGCTCCAGACGTTGTCGCATTGTCTCTCCAGATACTTGTGATCTAAGCAAATCCGCTCCCTGACTCAAGATCCGGGATTTAGCTGTACGATTCTACAAAGCTGACCGAACAACATGTCTGTCCTCACAAGTGTTAGTGGTGGATGGTCGTTGAGAATCGCTCATGGCGTTTAGTACAACTCTCTTGAACACATCGATTCCACACTTGCATGCCAGTTTCATCCTACGCATTTAGCAATAATGTGCAATAAGTTTTCAATGAATACTATGGCTCCATGACGTAAGTGAATTTTTATAAATGCTAATAGTTTTGGTAATCTTTCTTTTGCTAAGCTCGAAAATATTTAACACAGAAATAAAAACTTTTACAACAAGTAAAAATTTTAAAAAATTTTGATACGCTTAAGGAATACTTTTAAAAAGCACCAGTTAAAGTTTCTAAAATGTGGCAGAGAATTTTTTGCCCGAAAGAGTAATTTGTCTTTTTTTTTTGTTTTGCTTACTTAGTCGATCTTGTCGGTAAATTATTATTATTGTTGTTGTTTGGCTCTTATAGGCTAAAGGAATCAAGATGCTAAACACGGCAACACATGAAAAGCTCGTCAAATTCTGTTCTGTGATTGTGTTTGTTGTGATATGGATAATATCTTGGTGAGAACTCGGAAAAGCAGTCTCCAGCGCATGGTTCCTATAAATACCTTTTTCTTTTAGTTTTCTTTCCATTTCTTTTAATTTTTACTCTCCAAAGGTAAAAATTATGAGCTTATTACTTAAAAGGAAGTGGCTGTTTTTCCTTAGTGGTTATGGTCATGAACATGTGACTGGTGGGCCGTGAGTTCATGTCCTAGAGTAACTGAAGTCCCAATGTGTAGAGAAGCTGATGCATATTAAATGTATCGAAGCTCTAAGTCCTCCCGTTGTCGGTTTTATAGAAGTTCGTAGAATGGTGCCAGTACTGGAGTGTCGTCTTCGTCATTTGACTACGGCTCAAAATTGTAAGGTGCACCCCCAATAATCATCATGTTACTTCTTAGAGTGACGTTAATAAACACTCACTGGCTAACAAAAAAAAAAAAAAAGAAGAAAAGAAAATATATTTCAAGAGGAAAACAATATCATTTTGGAGAACTGAAATGAATACAAGTATTGTTATTGTTTCGTTGTCTTGCTGGATAATAAACATACCGTGTATGGTTACTGTCATTATATGTTAGACACCTTAGTTCTTAAGAATGAAGAATGGATCTTAAACTACTATTTGATTAATGTTTGGAACGAAAATATTTTTTTTTTGCTGAAATGTGATTGTTAAGAATTGTCAATTTGCGTGGGAAATTTTAATTTATCGCGAATTAAAATGTCTGAAAATACAGCTGTTGGTGCAGCTATTTTATCGGCTTCGTGTAATATAATATTACAGGTATGATTCATAGGGAATTCAAAAATATCAAAATATTCATATCAATTATATCTGGTACATTTATTTCTTTTCATGTGTTCTAAAAATAATTTTGAAACAAAACATTTTCGTATATTTTAAATTTATTCATTGTAAAAGCTATAAGTCGAGTTGAATAATTTGTTTTAAATTTTCTTGTTTTTTATATCATTATAAATCATTCGAATAATCCATGCTCAAAATAATATAGATAAATCCTAAATATTTCATTATCCATTTGTTTTAATACGATTTTATTAAATCGACTTATATATATGTGTGTTATATTCAATCAATTACCCATTGTTTTCATTTGTTTTAAAATGATTTAAAATGCCAACGAACTTTTTAGGTATTTGTCCGAATATTATCATCATTGTCTAACGCTGTTATATTTCGGCTTATCACTAGGGAAGCTCTTGGTGTAATTAATGTTCGGTAAGTATTAGTTTAAAATATGTTTTTTGTGTATATATTCTTAAAAAATAAGTTCAATCCTAAGTATAAAAATTTTGTTGTATTTATTTTTACATTTTTATGAATATCTTTAAATAATTATTTTGTCTTTTTCTTGTATCTTTAAATAGATAATTTATCTTTATAAATAAATTTTTGAATTAATAAAGTAACTATTCTGATTGATGTTGTGTGATAATATATAAGTTCAAGTGCATATCTTTATCCATTTCAAAATATTTTATGTATATGTCTGTTATATGATCCATTTACTGTATCTCTTAAATGATATTTACTATTTAAAAAGCAATGCATTCAACTCTTTTTTTCCCCCTTTATTATACAGAAGAGAATTAAGTTTTATATATTTTTGTTCTTTTTTTAATATAATGCATCATCTTTTAAAAAAAGTAATAATGACCTTTTGGTTAGTTTGAGTGCTACAAATCCTGAGACAATATTTGTGTGTTTTATTGCTGAGATAAAACTTTTATATGGAAAAAGATTTAAAAATATAAAGATTTTTAATTCTAAAGATATATTTAAAATTTGTCATTCATTCCTTACATTGTTTTCATTTTATGTTAGTAGGATTTGTTACATAAACTATTTGTAAATTTACTATAGTTGAATGATTTTCTTCCAATAGCTACAGATTAACATTATTTTTATTGATAAAATTAATGTTAACATTTTCTTCTGTTTAGTTCTTTAATTAGTATTTTTTTTTCAGTTTATTGTTGCTGTATTCCACATGCCATTGTTTCAGTCGAGAAGCATTCCGTCGTTCCTGTTTGTCTAGATTTGATAAGAAATCCTTAGAAAAAAAGTTCAATCTATTGTGGATGATGTAAGCATTTAAACATGTTTTTAGAGAAAATGTCATAAAGATTTACTTTCTTTATTTTTGTTAAATTTTTTTCAAATCCTTTTCAAAAGCATAGTCATGAGTTTCATACTTGTAATTTTTTTCAAAATTAATGACGCAAAAAAAAAAAAAAAAATTGTATAATTTTTATATTAATTTGGGAAATTTGTGTGTATTTCTGTGTTAAAAACTGTTCAAGACTACCAGAGAAAAATATTCAGTTCCCATTAAGCAAAATTTAAGTAAAAAGTTATTTGTTAAATTCTGTTTTGTGTATGTATATATATATGTGTGTGGTGTGTATAAATTAAGTATTAAAGTATATTTTTGTTATTTTCACATTCAGCACTTTTTTATATTTTATAACACATATTTGAGAATTCCATTCTAAAATGTATTGTTAATTCCATTTTATACAGGATTTTACATACTCTTGATTCCTGCTTTTGCTTATAAATTTCAAATATCATCAGTATATAATGAAATTTAATAGGCACAGTTTTTTTTATCTGTAATAAATACAATACAGGAAAAATTCTATTAAACTTTAAAATGAATAAATGCTTTCAAACAATCATGAACTGAAAAATAGCATTTGATTGAATTTTGTGATTTCCAATCTATTTAGGACTAATTTCTTTCATATAAAAAAGTATGTGAGACAAAATTAAAGCCAGTGATGGTTATAACCAAAATTCACTGTAACATTACCATACCTCTCATATATCATAATAATTTCACAGGAAATTTCATTATATTATGACCATCACTTTGATTTCAAGATGTAAAAATCTAGGACAGAAGGAAAATGTTTTATCTATTATATTTTAAATAACTATTTAAGCGCCCCCCCCCCCAATTATGTGAAATGTTGTGTGCAAATAAATAAATTTAAATATCTAAAAGTTTTATGTAGTGTTGGAAATTTTTTTACATTTTATGATTTCTTTAAATGTTACAGAGTACCTACATGCTTAATCTGCTCTTTTCTTATGAGATATATATGGTTATATATCTTGGAAGAACCTGATCCTGATCTTGTTCAAAACTATTCTCTTGGTGTAAATACTGTTATATTTTCTGTTCTAATTGAAAGTTTAGCTGAGCCCATCTATGTATTCAGTCAAAGCTATCATTTTGTGAAATTAAAGGTAGTAACACTGTTTTATTATCAGTTGAAATAATTGAAAAATTTTTCCTGTTAAAATGTTATTAAAATTGTGTTTGTGTCTGGGATATATACATGTTATATGAGATTTGAGCTATCTCTTCCCCCTCCCCATCCACTTAATTCAGTGTATGAGGACAGACAATTTCATTATTTGTTTTCTTACATATATGTTTGAGTGTGTATTGTGTACATATATGTATACTATATGATCAGAAGTATTCAAACACATGTGTGTTTTGCTTTTTAAGTGGATAAGTCAAAAATTAAAATATGTTATTTTTTGCTGCAATAATAGCTGCCACTCTGCTTTTGCTGCAATAATAGGCCATCCACTAGTTTTTCCATTATTACCGCTGGAAATTTAAGCTATTCTTGCAAAAGAACACTAGTTTGCTCTATCGCTGATTTGGGACATTGCTTTCTAGCTCACAGTCAAAGTTCTAATTCATTCCACAGATGTTCTACTGCAGGGGTGTAAAACTTGCGGCCCACAAGGAACATTTTTGCAGCCCGGCCTGTTGCCACTCCTAATAAGTTCAAAATTTCCTGTTTATGTTACTTAATATTTGTTCTGCGTTTGTTTATTCTCTTTGAATCTAGCCATAGAATTTTAGTTAAATAAGTTTTTGGACTATTCCAAGTAGTTTGTGTTTTACACTAAGAAAAAAAATGTATAATATTTTATCTTTTCGTAGCGTGTGCTCAAATAATTAGTCATTTCATTAATTCAAAACTGTAACTAGCCTCATTTATCCTGCACGTCAAAGAAAAATAAAAGAATATTTGAAATAGAAGAATAATAGTTTTCTCAAGTCATAACACCGGCCAGTATATATCAGCACACAATAATATATAAAAAGATATCAAAATTTCTCCCGAAAAAAGAAAAGATAGTAGCAGAGAAGAGATATCAAGTGTCACTCACACAGGATGTAAACATTAAAATTTTTCTCTTTTGTTTAGGTTTGTTATTATGTATTATTCAAAATAAACTTTTGTTTTTATGAATATTGATTTTTATTGTAGCCCACCTAAAGTTAAATCTTGTTTGTTTGGTCCAAGTCAGACTTTGATTTTGACACCTTTGTTCTACAAGATTTAGATCTGAACTTTGAGCAAACCTGTCCTATTCCTGAATATTCATGTCAGCAAACCATGTCTACAAAGGCCCTGTAGTATGAACAGGAGTATGATCCCCTGTTGAAGCAAAAAGGGACCATCACTGAACTGTGGCCACATAGAATTTCCCGATATTGAGATAGACTTCTGTCTTGGAAGTTTTTTTTCACAGTAACCAAAATTGCCCTTGCCAAAGTATAGAAAACTCCCCAAATCATTATGTATTCACCTCCAAATTTCATTTGCAGTATAGCACAGTTAATTTAAAAGCATTTACCAGATTATTTTCACACAATTGGGCTTCCAGATAGTATAACTTGATTTGTCACTCCAAAACACATACAGCAATTACTCCAGTGTTGTTGAATCCAACACTGTAAGCACCAGTTTATAAAACCTAGATTTTGTAGTCCAGGATGAACTGTCATATTAATACAGTGTCCAAAGGCACTATGAAATCAACTGAATGCACATAATTGATTTCAAAATCATCTTCTATGCTCATTTTTAGTAGAATGATGTTATCATGCTGTTGAAATGTGTGTAGAGATGTAGTAGATATGTATTATTAGAATGAAACACTCCTAACACAGCAGGGATATCACACATAGATTCTCCCTATTAGTGACTAACTATCATTTAAAGTTCAAAATCATTTAGCTCAAACTTTCTTCCTGTGCTTTTCTAGCTGTGAAATTACGGATGGGAACTCAACGAAATACTGTTATACCAGGGGCAAGAAATTGTTTTGGCTCTAGAGCCACATTGTGAAAGCAGAGAATAACAAAAAACTGCATCTTTTTAAAATAACTACGTTTATTACTTGCATCGCAGAAAAGGTATGGGTTGCACCATAAAAATCAATTAATATAAGTTAAATAAAAGAGTGACAGTTTTATTTAATTTTATTGTGCTAATTTGTGTCATCTATAATTGCATGCACATTAAATTTTGGAATCAGTTTGATGAAACAAATATACCCTATCATGCTTTTCTACAATTTTTTTAAAATCAGGAGTGAGATTGCTTGCTGAAATTCTCATCACATCTTGCAAATTAATACACTTAATTTTGGTTCAAGGCAAATTTTCTAACTGTCTTGATGAACTACAAAAAACTCTGCAGATCACATGAACTACTATTTGCCCACCCCTGTATTATACTTGTCTGAGATCTAATAGCTCAATGTCATGAGCCAAATCTACTACTTCAAGGGGTGTCTGGATACTTTTGATCATGTAGTGTGTTTGTATAAAATCTGTTTTTTTTTTTAAATTTTTTATTTTATTTAAGGCAAGATTATTTCTACTACGAGATTTAACAATATTTAGAAGTTAAATTCTGAATTCAAAAGTATTTTCAATTAAGTATATATAATTCATTTTTCTCATTTTTAAAATTAATTTTTATTACTGAATGATTTATTTTGTAGTTCAGTAAATATGATTTAATTTTTATTAATAATTTTAAAAGCATAATCTATTACAATTTAAGTTTAAATAGAACTTAAAAAGTTTTTATTTTATAGTTTAAATTTTTGTATTAAAAATACTTGATCTAATCTTTTTTTGTTCTTTTTATTTCTTTCACTATGTATCAACACATTTTATTTTGCATTCAGTAAATTTATATATGGACACACACTCAGGATCTGTAATATTATTTTCCAGCCTTTTTATACTATCATATGTTTAAATATAAAATCTTGTATTGTATATATATTTCACTGGTGAATATTCGTTCAATATTTGAAAATTTAGGCATGTTAGATTATAGCTATATTAATTAATTCCAATCATATTACAAAAAATACTCCATAGTCAGTTCCATTTAATTTTGCTTTCTCATTTGTTTGTTTGTTTTAAAATCGTTTTTTACCTAGTTTGCTTGTGAAAAAAATATTAAAATATCAAAAATTAAAATATAATCTTTTGAGTTTTTTTTGTTAGAGTATAAAAGTATTCACATTTGAGAAATATTAAGTGATTTCACAATCTACAATAGAATAATCAGAATGTAAATAAGTATCCCAATGATATTGGAAATTTAAATTAGTATTTATAGATTAAGTCTTATATATATACTCTTATATATAATAGATTTTATATTTATATAATACATTGTAATTTAATTATATATTAATATATATGTAAATAAACATTGTACATTGTAATCATATACTTATTTTAAAATGACAGTAACTTAAAGTTGAAAACATGATCTTTTTGACTAGGAATGTTTTAATTTATTTTTTACTGTAGTCAATTTTTTACTGAATTTTTTTATCTGTCTGAAAAATTTTATTTCTTGGTTATTAAATATTACATGTACTTCAATCTTTCTTTGAAAAAAATTTGTTTTTACTGATTTAGGTTGTTATGGAGGGAACAATGTTGACTGTTAGGAGTCTTAGTATGGTTATATGTTTGAGCAGATGGCCGGATCAAG
This sequence comes from Trichonephila clavata, assembly GCA_019973975.1. Taxonomy (NCBI): domain Eukaryota; kingdom Metazoa; phylum Arthropoda; class Arachnida; order Araneae; family Nephilidae; genus Trichonephila; species Trichonephila clavata. The sequence goes on along the minus strand of BMAO01009186.1, from coordinate 53,257 downwards.
CAATGTATTGCTTTTGCTTTAGTCAGGTATAGTTTCCTTCTTTTTGATGATGAACCTGTTAATTACAGGAATTAAAAAAACACACATGAATTATTTTGAGTGAAGTGATTTATGAGATGCTTCTTTAAAAGTGCTTTAAATTATAAATGAAATTACTGTACAAATTATACTTATTGCATCAATGTATAAAACTATATGCTTTTCATGAAATCATTAATTGCAAGTCATCGGAAATAAACATAAACCTATCTATACTTTAACTTTGACTTCACAAATATATTTCACAATTTTTATTTTAATGCAATTAAAATTAAAGTTTTAAAATTGTTTTATGTTAATATTATGTTGTTTTGTTATGTGTTGTTAAATGTTTGAAATAACAATTGTACCTAAGCATAATGTAGATTACATTGGGTAGTTGTTTGTATGTAATCTTATATCTTTTTTACAGGCTTTGAGCTCTCTTGTATATACATTTTCTTTCTATGCTTATTTTGCATATTATTTGAATTCACAACAGCAGAAAATTTCTCCTTTGTTAATAACATCACTACATGATATATTTCCGAAGTTTTCTAAATATGTAAGTATTTGTTTTGAAATTTCAAAATAATTGTTAAGCTTTTAGTATATATAGCGCTTACCTTTTTGAACTTCTATAATAAGCAACTATACAAAAATATATATCATTGGAAATTACGCACTTTTTATTCAGCAACTAAAAATACTGTTAGGGAATTGTTACACACCAGTTAATTGAAAATTTTAAAATGTTCACTAATGGATGTTTAACAATCTTGCATCATATCTTTTTTAAAATGGTCAATCCAACAATTGGATGCAGAAAAATCTTTCACAGTATGCTTTTTGACTAGTTGAAGAGCTTTTTTTTTAATCAGAGATCTGCCAATGGCTATTTTCTGGGCATGAATAATCATAAATCAGATTTAAGAACAGAAAGAGGGTTGACTTTTAATGACTTTCTTATTTCCAATGATTTTTTGCCACATTCGGCAGATGCCTTTTCAATTTCTGCATAATTGTAATTAATGTCAATGTTGAAATTTTTAAACGTTCTGCTAAAGCATTTTGTGATCCAATGTTATTGTCAAATTCGTGTAAAATGTTATTAATTATTCACTCACAGAAAAACATTTTTATTTCCCATAAACTTCCATGCTTCACTAACTTTCAAAAACAAAATTTTGTGCTAAATTGTACATATAATAAGCCCTCTTCTCAGAAAAAGAGAAAATGGTAAAAATTCTTTAATTATCCCTGCGTTGTTGAATAGGATGAATTAAGAAATGAATTTTTCCTGGTCCTATTCAAAACCCATGTAATAGATTACAATTAGGACTCATTTACACCTGTAAATGAGTCTTATTATGGACTAATAATGGGCTGCATCTTTTTGCATCAAAATTTACTGCTGCCAAAAAAAAGTCTTTTTCTGTTCTAGACAAAATGGATCTGTCATTTGAAAAGAAATCTGTTCTTTTCCTAATTCAAACTAATTAAAAAAAATTTTTTTGTCTGTTGGAATAATTTGTTAGTTTGTGGTTTATTATTTGTTAAGAAGGGATTCGGTAAATCAGGGTCTGACTGTATATGTAATAACTCAATACTTACATAAAATTGTAATCTTATACAATTTTATCATGAACATAATTATGAACACCTTTTTGAAGTCTCATTTCATTTTACATAAAAGGATTAAAACCTATATTTTGACAGATTTATTGGTTATTCCTTCTAAAAGAATATCTTAATAGCTTACAGGGGGTTTACTGAGTGGTTGGATTTTTTCTCTTAGAAACTTACATATTTCTAGAAATAACTAATATTTCCCTTCACTTGAATATGGGGTTGCATTTTGTCTATTATATCTTTCTCTGTTTTCCCTTACATTTAAATGTAGAAAAGGGATAATTCTCTCTTTCTTTTTGGCACTTTAACTGAGAGGATGCTGAATTCTCCATTTTGATCTTAAAAGTATTTAAATGATGGTTTGATATAAATCCAGAACTTTCCATTGCTATGACTATGACATTTAAATTTTAAGAAAAGGAATACATATTCACATCACATTATATATGCAGCAAAATAATTGAATTTTAATGAAATATTTTATTAGTGATGTGTGTTGTAAATTGTTATTATACACTCTAAAGATTTTTTAAATTAGCTTTTTAATATTTAATTCTGGTTAACATATTATTTTAAATTACTCTTAATTGAGAATTCCCTTTTTAAATATTTTTTATTTATTTATTTTTTTGTAAGTTTGTGGAATGGGAAGACCTATGTTTGTCGTGGAGCTTTTTTAAGCAGACTCTACTGAAACAGCTTCTTACTGAAGGTAAAGTAACATCTTTAAAAATTTATAATACAGATTTATTGTTCTTATCTTATAAATAATTATGTTAATTTTAGCAGTACTAAGTATATGTTAATATTTAATTAAAGCAATTTCTTTTAGGAATTTTTCTTATTTGCTGCTGAAATCAATATTTTTTCTACTGGGTATATTTATATTAAAAAATGTACAATTGTTTTTTTGGTAATTTAGTTAAGTTTTTATTTTCATTAACATGTGTTGGCTCTGTAATTGCCACCTACCCTGAACATGTGCATTTACACATTCAGTGTTCATGTAACTGCAGCAGTAGTACACACAGGAATTTTTCAGGGGGGTGGTTCAGGATTGAAAGTTCGCTATTCTCATACCATGCTCCTCTATGTTGGCCTACATATTCTTTTGATTTTGTTGATTTTCAAGAACAAAAAACAGTAAAAAATTAATTATAATTAGCATTAATTAATACAATTAATTATTAATAACATATATTACATAGGGCTATTATCAATAAAAAAAAATCAAGGGTTTTGTGGGGGTGGGGTTTGGAGCCGAGAACATTTGTTGGCATTTTTTTGTCTTGACTATAAAAAATTACTGAACAGGATAAAATATATTATGTATTAAGACCTTTAATTTAATTTTGATTAAGTGAACATTTTTTAGTCTGTTATCTTTGATTAATTCAGATATAGAAATTTGCTTCAAAGCTCTTAACATTTGTGTTTTAGTTTTAGAAATTTAGACTATATTTTTATGTGCTTTTTTGAAAATAATGTTTACCTCCACTTATTAATCAAAGACTTCATTTGTAGGTGAACGTTATTTAATGAGTTTTTTCACCCTTCTCTCATTTGCTGAACAGGGTATGTTAATTTTCTTGTTTAAACGGTGCAGTATTTTGATCTATATTCTTTTTGGAATTATTTAACAATCTTTTAAAAATTAATGGCTCTTAAATGTTATGTATGTATTATTTTCATAGTCTAATATTGCATTTCTTTATTGAATTTTGTATATTATTTTTCTGTAATCTTGTTTTTGAAACATTAAGGGAGTAATTGTGATTACTTTTCTACAAGAATATATATATATGTATTGCACATCTCTGTTTCCTTAAGAGCATTTATTTACAAATCATTGGAACTTAAATGTATCATCAAGGTCATTTGAACTATTTTTAGCTTAAAAAAATAAACACGAGTATTTGAAAAAATTAATTTTGTTTTCTGTTTTACAGGGCTTTATGATGTTGTAAACAATTTGGGATCATTAGCTGCTCGGTTTATTTTATTACCAATTGAAGACAGCTCTTATTTGCTTTTTACTCAACTTTTAACCAGAGATAAAAAATCTCAATCTTTGGTATGTTAGTAATTGTTCTGTTAATTGGTTCCATTATAATTTTCTTTTAATATATGCATGTCATATTACCCATTTCATTGTAGTTCGTTGTGCAAAGTAGTGATGTATGAATTTGAATTGTGCTGATACATAAAATTTTATATCTTATGTAATAAAATGCTTATATATTGAATTCTATTAATTAAATTTTTCTGTATATAACATTGTAAATAGCAAGTGCTGAAACATTATATTTTATGTTGAGATAAGAAACAAAATGACTATTGATGCATGGTAAAAATAACTAAGATTTGTTTCTTATTTGAATTTTCTTAAAAGCTAAAATATTACTTTTCTCTCCACACACACACACCTACATTATAAACATAATCAAAGTTACTAAAACTTCTAGCTCTAACTTGAGCACAAGTCCTTGTGTAGCTGAACAGTGCAAGATTAATATTCACTCACTCACTCTAACTTGACACTAAATATAAACTATTTTTATTGCTTTAGATTACAGATTTTATAAAAGGGCCCTTTTGTTGTATACAGAAATGTTCATAGTGTCTAATTTGTTGATTATTGTTCAGTAGTCTTCAAACCATGTTCCACGGAACCTTGGGGCTCCACAAGGCATACCCAGGGGTTCCACGAGTTAAATTAAAAAATCAAAAAGAGAATTATAAAACATCATAAGCAAAATGAAATAACTTATAATGCAGTTAGCAGTTTATATGAACACGAGTATCTAAAGAATATCAACACGTTTTTCTTTATATATTGGGAATATTCTCTTGTTTGTGATCCTGGGTTCCAGGAAATAAATCTTATACTTGTTAATGCAATGTTATGCAAATATATAATGAATTCCTAATGGAAAATGTCCCCTTTTATTCATTTGTGTGTGGGGGGGGGACTACCATAGTAGAATATTTTTAATTAGGAACACCTAACACCTGTAAGAGAAAACTAAGTATGAGAATGGATAAAAGTCCATTTGAGTACTATAATAAATCAGAATGTTTGCTAACGAAAGAAAGGAAACAATTTATTGATGTATCAACATATTTGACATTACAATCAAAATTTAAGCCAAAGCAGCTCCTGAAATTTAGGTTGTAAATTCATGCAGAATACATAAGAGTTCCCACACAGCTGTAAACATTTTAATGCCATTCTAAATAACTATTTAAGTGAAAATTCTTTCTCAGTGTATGTGGCTACAAAAACAAAGTATAGAAACGAATTAAAAATGTTGAATGGTGAAATGACTTCAAAAAGACTAAACTTAGAGAGTTTTTTGTAAAAAAAAGAAAATAATTAATATTATTATTGACTAAATTTAAAATACAACAATATTTTTCTCTTACTGTCTACATAAAATGGTCATAAAATTTAGATTTACTTTAAATATTAATGCAAGATATATTCTAAGAGTATGAAATGGGGTTTCTCAAAAACATCTAAACATTCTAAGAGTATGGAATGGAGTTTCTCAAAAACATCTAAACATTCTAAGAGTTCCGTGAGTAAAAAAAAGTTTGAAAACCACTGATCTATGTGAAATATTTATGTAACATTTTGCAATGTCATATTATGCACATGAAATATTTTTAATATTTACATATTTTTAAAATTCATTGTTTATTTAGCTCATTTAATGTGTTAGATTCATGCTGTGATGTAAAATTGGAGGTTCCCCTCACTATTTTTCTATTAAATTTCATATTGATGTTTAATAAATAAAGCAATAAATTGTTTCAGGAAAATATTTCCATGGCTCTCACAGTACTAGGAAATATATTGAAAATGATGATTCTGTTAGGTCTTACTATTCTGATGTTTGGATATTCCTATTCTCAATTGTTGTTACATTTATATGGTGGCACAAAGCTCAGTGCTGGAATAGGTAAGGAGGAAAAATTCAAAAATAATAAAATAGCAAAGAAAATTGCAATATAAGAAAATCATATTATGTAATTAATAGATATTTATGTCCAAAAATGCTCAGTGTTCAGTAGATTATTATTTTGCAATGAATATATTGTTTCATTCATCATTGTACTTTCTATTTTATAGAGTTGATGATATAATTCATTGGTATTGTCAAACTTCGTTGAAAAGTTGAAAAACTGTTACTAATAACAATATCTATACACACATTATGAATTTTCATAGAGATATTTTATTTAAAATAGAATGTATTTCTCAGATTATCATCTCAGTTATAAGGAAATTTGAACAAAAATTATTAATTGACTTTGGTTTGTAATAATCAGAAAGTAATTATTTCTAATTCTTGAAACACTTAATGTATAGTTTGCATGTCTATTTTTGCTTTGTTTGAATGTCTGTGGTAGTATTTTTATTTTATTAAGAATTTCAGTGATTGCTTCATTATTTATTATTGTTTTGATTAAAAAATATATTAATCTTTAAATGCCAGAAAAAAATTTGTTTTCTATTTTTCTTTGAGACAAAGTCATATTTATAGCTATTAGCTTAGCATTTATATTTTGTATTGGATGTCTGAATAATGCCCTGCAATCATATTCATGCAATTTCCTTTCAAAGTTAAGTAAATATTTGATTTATTAAAATTATATTTGAAAATTCCAAAGGATGTAGGAATCATGTATTATAATAAATCATATAAAGAGAAGGCAAAAAGCAAGGGAGATATTGTTATTAACTTCATTGCTAGTTGTGCATATTTACTACTGTGTTTTAACCTGGCTATACTGGTCACAGTTAAGTAACATCTATCTTTTTTGCAAATGACACCTTTTTGAAATCACAGTCCACTTATAATTTTTATTCAGTATTTTTATTAAAAGTTTTGTAATTTTCTCTTACTACTTTTGGCAACATATGTTAAAGAGGATTCCAATAAAAATAAATTAAAGATATTGATTAATGTAGGAGCATAGTTTAACGAGAATTCCTTATCTGATTCTGAAAAAAATTTAAGAAAATCAGATACTGTAATGGGAAAAATTCTATTTTAGAAAAATTAGTTACTTAGTTCATTAGCATCATATTTTACTTCCATTTGAGCCTTTAACATTGATAACAGGTCTGTTAAGCTAAGATGAAAAATATAAAAATTATTATAAATATCCTGTTTTTTAAATTTTTTTATTTATTATTTTTTAAGGTTATATTATGAAAAATCATAAAAATAAGTATATTATGGTGTGTTATTAACTATACACATTTGGCTTCATTTTAATGATTGAAATTTTCTTTTGAGCTGATATTAGATTTTAACATATCTAGATAATGAAATATATGTAATTTCTTAGATATTTATTTAAAAAATTTACTATGATAACTTTTAAAACATTAATAAGTTTCAAACTATTTCTGAATAAACAACTGGTAATTATTATAGACATGTGATAAATATAAACATTTTGAATGTGGTAATTTAACTGTGATTTTGTATTTTATTTATTTTCTTTCAGGTTTAACTTTAATGCGATGGCATTGTCTTTACGTATTGCTTTTGGCAGTTAATGGTGTATCTGAAGGATTCAAGTTTGCTGTGATGAATCATGTAGAAATTGACAGGTTAGTATATTTCTGCTATTATATCTGTTTCGCTTTTTTGTTGCTACAAAATAGCATACTTTTATTTCTTATTCCTTTTAAAAACTTGAATTTTTCAATTTTTATTTGGAATTTATATGCAAGAGTTTTTACTATGTTGATTTTTGTGTTATATTTTCTAAATTTTCTTAGAGGCTTATGTGGTATTTATACTATTACTAATAACTTTTGTGAGTTTTTTAAAAATTTTAAATGGAAACTACTATATAAATACACTCTGTTTCTACAAATTGTTGTGATTATAATTTATTACATCATGATTTTTTTTTCATTTTAGTATATAAGTTTTACTGGTCAATATTGGAAAAACAACAAAACACAATTGAAATTAAAATTTCTATCAATTGCCCCAATGGTGATAAAAAATTAGCTAGACCAAAAATTGTATGAATAGCTTTTGTTTTTCAAGAATATTGCAATTTAAAAATGTCAGCTCGGTGGCTTTGAAGTAGTGTCCCCCCCCTCAAAACCTAAGGTTGAAGGTTCAATATGTGGCATGTAAAAGATCCCTTAAATATCAATTTGGCTCTGGTACTATTGGCAAAATGAAATCACAGCAATATTTAGCTTCTCAGAGTTTGAGTTAAAACTAATTCAAGTGTCAAAGTTTAGTAGCAAGAGCCACCACTAGGTGGTGCCACAAGTGTAATGGCTTTCATGCTTGGGTAACTTGCCATGTCTGCAAAAGCTTGTGTGCCAAAATGCAACCCATTGAAAAAAAATTAAAAATCATTCTTTTATAGTTTTATTCAGTGTATAAAAGCAAAAAAAAAGAAGGCTTGGTAATTAAACTAGTTTATGGTCAATAGTTTAAAACTTGATTCCTCCAGGGAATCATGTTTCTTACAAGAGTAATGTTTGTAAACAATTTTAGAGTGTGATCCTTTAAAACTTTTATGAAATCTGGGAAAGAGGTGTGAACTCAGTACTTGTTGTCTGACTATAGTTGTAGTAGGGTGAGAATACTGCTATTTACACCTAATTCCCCAATTTTAGAATAATGTAGTTCCATCTTAAAAGAATATAGCAAATGGTGTTTTGTATTTGCAATTCATTCTTATACTTAATAATTTAGTAGTCTGCTCAAAGATATTCATCTTATTATTGCTTTGATTACATTTAACTTAATGTCCTTTTTCAAAATTTCACTATTTATTGTACGTATAACTCATTTAAACCTGCAATGTCCAAAATTTCTTTCCTTGGAATACTGTGTGTAAAAAAATCATGAATAATAGAGGATACACGAAACAAATTTTAGAATAAATCTTGTAAACAGTTATACTTAATGCTGTGATCTAACATGTAAAATTACAAAAGCTTATGAATTTTACAATCATTATTCCTTGAAATTATTTTCTCATTACAATATGGTGTATAAATAATTAATGTAATTTTTCAGTGACAGGATACATATTATATAAATATTTCATATTGAGAATAACTTCCAATGTTTCTCTGATAAATGTACTTAAATATTTAATGTGACAGAGCTTAGAAGCATTATAAATTAATTTTTACCTTAATAGGATACATTTAAAATGAAATATTACTATTGAATTATATTTAAAGACAGGGAAAAAAATGCAGTTATTTTAAAATATTATAAAAAGAGTTGGTCTGCTTAATATTGTATTGCAATCATTTTGGGTTATAGTTATTACTGTATGACTTTAGTAATTAAAAAAAAATCTAACTTATGTATTTACTATTTAATTTGTTTATCATATCTTAACATTTTTGTAATTATAATACATTATGTATATTCTAAAAATTGTTGGAAAAGATGCAAATAGAAATCATGTTGAAAAAAGAAAACTGTGAATAAAATATTTATTACCTTCCTGTACTTTGACTTACACTTTTCATAAGACATGTAATGTTTTTCATTAATTTACTAAATGATCCAGTTTGAAATTGAGTGTTATTAAAAAATTATAAAAGGGTTGGCAAGCTAAATTGATTCATTCTCTCTTTCAAAAATTTTTAAAGTACCTAATTTTTCTAAAATTTTCTGATTTCAATGAAAATTTTTACTATCCAAATTGAATTACAAACATGCGTGTAAAAAAAATTTATGTATGTATAGGTTTGTATGTATAGGTCAACAAATATTATTTTAGCATTTTTTTTCTAATTTTTGTTTTGTAGTGTAAATTATTTGAAAATCACTCTTTTATGGCAAGGACTGCTGTACAACAATACATAAAACATTGCCAAATGTATCAAATGTGTTGTTGAAGTAATATAAATGTTTTAAATCTCAATGCTATTTCTCTCAATGCTCCACTCTTTTTTAAAGAATCCTACTGATTCTTTTTTTTTTGTAAGTGACCTGTGTGTTCTAATTTAGTGTCTTCTTTTTGCAGATACAATAAGAGCTTGGTTTTATTATCTGTTGGTTTTTTGACTGCTGCTTATTGTCTTGTTTCTGTTTTTGGAAGTTCAGGATTTATTATTGCCAATTGCTTGAATATGTTATTTCGAATAGTGCATAGGTAATTTATGTTATCTCTTTATATAATACATTATTTTATTCATTCGTATAGAAATAGTCATGGATCATCAAATTTCATTTATCAATCCATGAAAGTATAAAGTATTCATTTTCTCAAAAAGATGTATGATATTTAATGTATTAATTAAGTATAAAATTTTATAATACATAAAATGGTGTTTGTTTTGCAAAATATATATGCATTTTCTCTGGGTTAATTTATAGGTTTCGGTAAATTATGTAAACAATTCAAATGCTTAATTTATGTGCCTAATTTTTCAATGAGGTTTTTCTTATATTTTTAGCATTCATTTCATTCAAGAATATTTTCAAGTTCCAAAATATTGGTGGTGGAAAATTACTCCCCATTCATTGATAGTAACAATTTTATGTGTAATTCTTGGTGTTACATCTATTTCTGAGGTATTTTTTTTATTATAAATTTATTTTTCTTAAAATGCAGTTTTAAAATGTCCTATGAAATGCTGTAATTTTTTTTTCTTTTTGTGGTTTAAACATTTAGGTGTTGAAAGGTTATTATTTGTTACAATAATCTGCTTAATGATAAATTTTAAAATTTAAAAGGATTTTAAGAGAAATAACACATTTTCTTACACACACATGTATATGTGTGAATATGGTGTTTAAATATGTAAAGAAACTTTTGTTATAATTTAAGCTTATAAAATTATGTTTTAAACATTAATCGTTCATTTTAAAACTTAAAATAAAATTTGATTAAAAAAGGGTTTTATTAATTTTTTAAAATTTTTTTTAATGTTTTGCAATATTATAAAACTTTTAACTGAAAGATATTTGCTTTTCTTTCATACTTTGAAAATTATTTTATATGAATATTTTTTATTCATTCTGTTGGCTTGAAATTTTATATTTGGTGCCATAGCAAAATTACTGCTTTTTTTTTTCAAAAGAAATATAAAAAGTCATTTTTCTCAGATATTTTCATTTTTTTTTTCTGTAGGTATATCTCTGTTGCAATGATATATATATTTTGATCTGGCATCTACTCTTGGGTGCATGTTGTTTCTTTATATTTCTTTGGACTGTATGGTATAAAGAAAATGACTTAATTTGTTTTATTTATGGACAGTGGAAGAAAAGGAATACTCCAGATTCCAAATCTAAATTAAGTTAATATTTTTTCTTAAAAAATTTGAGAGAAGTTATATTTTTATATAATTATATACATTTTTATTAAATGGTAAAGTTTTTCCTAATAACTTATGTATGAACTTTTTTAATGTACATATGAAGGGAAATCTGCATTTTAAAACTATTCAAAAATATTTGTGAAGATTAATATTTGAAGTTAATTTGTCATATATATGTATATTTAAAAAATATCAATACTTACATTTCCATTCAAAAGTCGTATACAAATTATGTAGTGAATTGATTCTGATATATAGTTTATTTATGTATATTAGCACAATGTATTTGTTATCTGCGTCAATGTATAGTAGGTGCCTTGTTATTGGGCTTTGAATTTGGCTAATGGCGGAAAATGCAAAGCTTTAGCTTACAGTTTTGTTAACTATCTTGTTTAGTTGAGCAGTGGGAAAGTTTTTGTGCAGTCTTTCTTATTGTTTTTGCATAATGAAAATATATTATTTTTTTCTTAATTACTGTAATTTTATTAGAAATATCTAAAAATTAAAAAAAAAAGAAGAAATAATCATATCTAAATAAAAATATATTTTGCACAAAATGTAAAGAAAATAACTCAATGCCATAAAGGTGGAATAAATATTAAACTTTATATAGCATTTAAGGAAAATCTTGTGACAAATTTAGCACAAAAAAACAGAGCTTCCACTTTCCTTTTTTTCCTGCCTATCATTTAGAAATGAGAATCCATATTACTCAGTTTGAATTGCCATCATTTATCAGATTGAGCTCTAGTCCATCCTAGCTATTAAAAAAGGATTATTTATTTCTATGGGAGTTAAAATTGTTAAAAAAATATTTTACCTATCTCTAAATTGTCCCCGGAAAAAATATTATTCATGAAAGCTAATACAGGAGGGGAGAGGTAAAGAAAATTGTTTCAAGTCATACATCTGGTTACAATCATAGCTAATAATTTTTTGTAATCTGTGAAAGCTTATTTCAAATGATGTAGTTTGTTTTGTTTCATTATATGAATCAGTTGATTTTGAATACCTTGTTTGCTGCTTCAAGTTTAGAATAAATTGAGTACTATGAGTTATTTCCAATACTATGTATTGTAATATTGAATGATATTTATAATAGTTCATAGAATCAAGTTTATAATTTTTCTGGTGATGTGCGAATGATTTATAGCATTAATTTCATGAGCATTGGTATGTTCATGTTGGACAGCATCTGGAGCATTGCTTGGTTAATAAATATTTAAGGTGAAAAAAATATATTTAGTAACCAGACAATCCAATTAATGAAATATATCTGGAAGAATATGTGTGCTGTTGTATTTTTTATACATATGATAAATATAAGCAAAGTTACACAACACATGTTTAAGCACATGTTTTCTTCTTCAGAATTGCACTAAATTAGCTACAATTAATAATGTAATTACTGATGTAAAGCAATTTTAACTCTTAATGTTTTTATGCACTAACTGTGAAAATAAGGACAAATGAAGGGATATCCTGCCTTTCTGTATAATCTGTAAATGTTTAAAATTTTGTTTTATTTCCTCAAATATATATTTTGATTTCATATCTCTTCTACTTAGTAAATACTAAAAAAAAATTATACTATACACCTTTTTAACTTAAATATTAAGATCCTTAATTTCTTTAATTAAATTTTACTTATTTAATAAAATATTAAAACAGTATTTATTTTTGAGGTATCTGCTTATACTTTGTTTATAATTCAAAAGAAGGGATGTTTGAAATTAAGATATCCAATAAAATTATTTCTTTGTAGGTTATTTATTTATGCTTTTTTGTTAATTTTTCATGTGAATTTTGTTTATGGCAGTTTGTAATATTCAAAATATTTCAAAAGAATAACCAGAAGCATCTTCATTATTTCAGTGTCAAAAAAAGGAAGGCTCATTCATTTTATTTTTCAGTGTTAGGAATTTTCAGATAGTTCTTGTTAATTTAATTAGCGAGCTGAAAAATTATTAAAAACAACTAATGTTTAAAATGTGTCAACATCCCTTTAATGAGAGGGATTTTTTTTAATTTGAAAGTAAAAGGTGTTTATATTTCATTTACCATATTTGCTTGAATCTAAGCTGCACCCTAAATTTTCAGCAAGTCTTTGTGGAAAATGAAAAATAGTGTAAAATAGCTTAGAACCTGTAATTGTTCTATTTGCCCCATCCAATGCTTTTCTTATATTTGATTCTAAGTTGCAACCGATTTTCGGTAGCTTTAATATTGGAAAAGAAGTTCTACTTAGATTCGAATAAATACGGTATTTGCAAATGCAAACTAAAGTAATTAAAGAGGTGATATATATAATATGATCAAAATAAATTGCATGAGCTGGTAATCCAAATACCGTTTCTAAATCAAGGTGCCAAATTTTTTTTTTATTTCTTGAAATATCTAGTTATTTGTTACATATATCATAAGTATTTGGTATAAATACCTTTCATTTCTTAAACTATGTATATGTGTGTTTTGAATAAATAGGAAATTTTAAAATTCGACATTTGTCAGGTTTAAATTTTGTACCTAAAATTGTTGCCATTTTTTCTATTAAGCTTTTTAAACTCTTTAACAATTGAAAAGTTATAATAATCAATATATATATATATATTATTCATCAAAAATAAGTTAAGTAAAATAACTGCCTGGAAAGTGTTTTGTTTTTTATATGGATGAATAACATTTCTATGTTTTTAAGTAATTAATTTTTGATGAAAATATAATCTTAATTCATTTTTATTTTATTTAAGTTTCTCTTTGACATCAAGTTTCATGTCATTAGAAATTTATATACCTAGTTTTATGTGATATGTAAGTAATATATTCTATGTGTTTTTATTTTTCTTTTCTTGGTAATTGTTATAATCTTTTTGTCCTTTTTTGTTTATTTCTCTGTACTAACTAAGACTTTTTTCGATATGTAGAGAAAATGAATGAAAAAAATATTTATCTATTTATAAAACATATATTTTATTATATTTTTCTCTTAGATTTTTAATTTATGAAAATTATATCATGTAATCAACTGTGATAATATGTACATGACTAAACTATATTTTTTAGTTAATAATTGATTAAGCTGTATTTAATTATTCATTGACAGTTATAATATATTATAAAATAATGAGATATATATAAAAAGCTGTTTGTAAAACGTCATGGTTGTGTTTATGTACAAAATTACTTTTATTGTTATAATCATGTGTAATTCAATGATGTACTTAATGTTTTCTTGTCTTATTATTAATATACTAACCAAAAACTTCTCTTTGATAAATCAAAAAAATGTAATTTTTGCATTTAAAATAATTTTGCTTAGTTTGAATTTTATTGTTTTTAATCTTTTGTAAAAGAAAAGAAATACATTTCAAATAGTTCTTTTAAATGTTGCATATAAAAAGTTAATTTTTGTGATATACTTATAAAGTATTTTTGAAAAATGTTTTTACAGAGTTCTTATATCTTTTCTTTTAAAAATTCAGCAAGGTTTTGTTATTATTCTACATGTAGTAATTTATCATAAGCATGTAGTCAATAAATTAACTCGATTATTCAAACTAAAATTATTTTGTGTTGTAGAATTTATAAAAGGTTAAGGATTAATTTGTTTGGTTAAATGTTTTTGCTTACTGAGCAATTCTACTTAAATATCCTGCAATAGGATATTTATTAACCTATTTACTAAAAAGTGATGATATTTGGTTTTTTGAAAAAATTTTGAAAATATATTGGATGTTATAAAAAATATGATCCTACTATTTCTTAATAAATAATTAATGAGTTATACTTCATTTTATGAATAAAATGCATAAAATATTTGTTGCTTTTCTTTAACAAAATTTTTGTATAAGATATTATTTGCTGTATCAATCAATACTTGATTTAGTAATAATAATTTTTGTATAATTTTGCTATTAAAATATACTAGTAAAATCTTCGTTTTTTAAAAAATGTAATGTACTAGTTTCCAGAAAAAGCAATTTATTCCTTTTTCAATGAAGTGATATGCTTATGTTACATTAGTAATTTTAAAAATTTATAATGCTGTTGGTTATCAGAACATTTTCACTATTTTAATTGTTGTGATTGAGAATTAAACTAATCTCATTGAACACATTAAGTCAGACTGACATTGCCATAAAAAGAAATACATTTAAACTTTATCTACATTTATTTTAATAGACAAAAATGAACTGAGAAAAATAATATACAATATGATAACATAACATTGAATGAAAATTCTCATAGAATGAAATCATAAATTGCTTTTGGTATTAAACTTCATCATCTAATTTCATAAATATCAAAGTATTGAATTAAGAAATACTACCAATACATTAAAATTCATGAGAATTATGTAATTGTTTTAAATGAAATTAAAATGGTAACACATTTCTGTGAATATAAAATCAGCTTCAAGTCTTCAGCAAAGCAAAGAATTTGTCAAGAGTTCTTCAGATGCTTTTAAATGTACTAATTTACAAAACAGAAGTTCTCAGGGTCACAAAAATTTAGTTTACATGAAGTTTTGATTCGTTATATGTGACAATTTTCCTTAAACTTTTATTATTATATGTTACTCAAAATTTATAAAAAATTAACCCAAGGTCTTTTCAAGTTATGTAAAAAATCATTATAATTATTTGCTTTTACTCTTTGTATTCAGATTTAAAAACATACTTTAATATAAAACCTTTTTTTTTACAAAATATACAGTAACTAAATAAAACTTCTATATATGTATTTTGTTTAAATATCTATAACTTGTATGTCTGAAAAATAGTTACATGCATTTTTTATCAACCAATATATATTTTTTAAAATTAAATGGAAGGATTACTTTTTCTAAGTTTGATTCTAGAGCCTTGATTTATCATTTAGCAAACATCAGATACTCTGCTCAATCATTCTTTACTTTTGTATTTAAACTCGTTGTTTTCATTAAAGAGAATAAATGAAAATATGATTTCTGATATAAAATGGTGATTTCATGAATTCTGATTAACAAAACTAAAAAATTACATTGATATAAAATATTAAAAAAAATATGTATGCACTTATAATTTATTTTATGAATATATTTTTAATGTTATGCTGAAGCATTAATATGATAATTGCCTTGCACACACACACAAAACATATGCATATAATGCAATTGATAAATAAGAAATTCTAGTTTAAAAAATAAAAAAAAAAAAAAAAAAAAAAAAAAAAAAAAAAATAATAAAAAAAATATAAAATAATGAAATATTCTAGTTTGAAAATATAATTAATATAATAACATAAAAGCAGTAAAAAACTTTGATCACAACTAAATAATAAATATTTATATATAAGAATATATCATTTAAAATTGATTTTTTTCCTGAGTGCTAGCAAAAGTCATTGCATAACCTTTTCCATGTTCTGGCTTTATTAAAAGATAATGTTTGCAGGAATTAAGATGATTAATAGTTGTTGAAGCCACCAACTCCATAATTGTTTCCTGCATTTTGGGCAAAACCTGATGGCAATACTCTTCCATAATTGTAATTAGAATTGAAATTTCGAGATGGTTGAATGAAACCTACATTCTTACCGTAATCAGTAGATACTGCTTCCATCCCACTGTCGTAATTAGAATTCAATGGACGATTATTATCGAAACCTACATTTTTGTTGTTATTCCCTGCATTCTGAGCAAAATTTGATGTTGCTATTGCTCCACCACTGTTGTAGTCATATTCATAATCATTAGATGGCAAAATGTTGCGTTTAAAACCAACGTTTGCATTATTGTTTCCTGCAATTTGTGGATGACTGAAAGGAGCTAT
The DNA here is from genome assembly GCA_019973975.1 of Trichonephila clavata. Classification (NCBI taxonomy): domain Eukaryota; kingdom Metazoa; phylum Arthropoda; class Arachnida; order Araneae; family Nephilidae; genus Trichonephila; species Trichonephila clavata. The sequence continues at coordinate 36,457 of BMAO01009186.1, read as the reverse complement.
CCTTCCCCCATTGTTGTAATTCCGCTTAAAATCTTGCACTGGTTGAAAATTATTGTTGAAACCAACATTATTCAATCCTGCATTTTGTGATGGGGGTAATATGTTTGTTTGAATGGGACCATTTTTGGAGTTGGCATGGACCATTTCTTCTACATTCTGATAATTATCTAATGGCCGATTATTTATTGGAACCGGCTCTGAAAGTGTTGCTTCTAAAACTGTGCCAGTTTGGTCTTTGGTAGGAGGATTGTAGGAAGATGACTCAGAATTGGCAGATGCTGCTACTACACTTTGTTGGCGTTTAGAAGAGTATGATCCAGAGTCAGAATTTGAAGATGGTTGTGGTTCAGGTTTTGGCTGTATATTGTAATCTGCTGGTTTTGTTGCGATGTTTTGCATATCTTGGATTAAGGCAACTATAGTGCTAACGTATAGTTTCTTAAGAGTTACATCGGAATTCCATTTTGGGTGCTGTTTTTTCATATCGGAAGCGACTGATGTCATAGCCGATGTGAACTTTTTGTAATCAAAGCCATCTGGAGAGACACTTTCTAAAGCAGACTTCATCAAAAACTGTATTTCGTTACCAGCACTTGAATCTGATAATGTATCTAATAGTGAGTTTGAATTTTTGTCTTCACTACCATCATCTGGTGGGCTTTCAGACTGTATTGGAACAGGAGTTGTTAAACTCACGGCAGGTTTGGTGGTCCTGGTATTATCTTTGGACCGAGTAGTTGATTTTTCATCATTTCCAGGTTTTTCTTTGTGTTTCGAATGTTGTTTTCCTAACGAATCAGGTCTCTCATTATTCTCTGTTTCTTCACCTTGATTTCCTGGACCGGAGTTTAATTCTTTTGGTGTCTGGGAAGATGCTTCAACTGCGCTATCAGGTATTTTGGGTGCATTAACTGTTAGAGGTTGGTTGCTACTGCCATCATTTTCTACAGGTTTATTCTCTGCAAGATTGTTGTTGTCTGGTTGATTGTTATTTGTGGGGAATTTATTTGCATCATTTCCTGCATCAAATTCTACTGCTGCAGGTGTAGTATACATATTCTTATCCGAGTTTTGACGATCATTATTTTGCGGCGCACTTTCATCAACTTCATCCACATTTACTTTTTGACTTTTAGAGAGAGGGCTTTTAAATCGTGGTAAGATTTTTGGTCGTTTGTTTCCTAATGGGGATTCACTTACTGAATCTCCTTGATCCGACGTCGTCGCTGTTGCTGCCGTCATTTCAGTATTATCTGATGTTAAGTCATCACTTGATTCGGGGGCATTTAGGAAACTTTCTCCGTTGTTATCTTGATTTCTGTTTCTGCTAAAAGGATACCTTCTGTTTCCTGGAAGTGGAAATTGTCTATTGAATGGATTTGTAGGATTTCCTCCATTTGCTACTGGTTCTGTTTCCGTACTATCATTTTCTGGTATTAGGCCACTGCTTGATTCAGGGACACTTCTATCTTGATTTTCTGGTCTGTTTAAAGGATATCTTCCGTTTCCTGGGAGTGGGGATAACTGGTTAAATGGATTATTTCCTCTACCCGATGCCATCTCTGATGCTACAGCACCATCATTATCTGGTGCTAGATTATCATTTGTTTGAGGAGCATTGGTATCTTGGTCTCCAAATTTGTTTAAGGGATATCTATTTCCTCGAAGTGGTAAATGCCGGTTGAATAGATTATTTGCAGGATTTCCTGCTGGTTCTGCATTTGTATTATCGTTTTCTGGCATTAGACTAGATTCAGGGACATTGCTATTTTGATTTTCTGGTTTGAAAAAAGGATACCTTCTATTTCCTGGGAGTGGGGATGGCTGATTAAATGGATCATTTCCTCTACCTGATGCCGTCTCTGCTGCTACAGCACCATCATTATCTGGTGCTAGATTATAATTTGTTTGAGGAGCATTGGTATCTTGGTCTCCAAATTTGTTCAATGGATATCTATTTCCTCGAAGTGGTAAATGCCGGTTGAATGGATTACTTACAAGATTTCCTCCATTTGCTGCTGATTCTACATTTGTATTATCATTTGGGTTATTTCCACTATCCGATGCTGTCTCTGCTGCTACAGTACCATCTTTATTATCTGATGCTAGGTCATCATTTGACTGAGGAACATCGCTATTTTGGTTTCCAAGTTTGTTAAAAGGATTTCTTCTGTTGCCTGAAAGGGGGTTCGGTTGGTTGAATTGATCATTCACCGGATTTTTACCATCAAATGTTGCAGCTACATCATCATCATTAGAACTTAGGGCATCGTCTATTTGAGATGGCTTGTCATCAATATCGTAATCTCTTCCTAGCTTTTTCAGCAACGGAAATCTAACTGGTCGATTATTCCTTAATTGTGAGTTACTTGGAAAATTTCCTTCACTTGATATTGTTGGTTCTAATGTTGCATCATCGTTGTTATTAATATTTGGACCATTATTTCCGGGTTCATTATATAAAGGAAATCCTCTGTTTCTTAGAATCGGAGGTTGATTATTTCCTAGCGGGAAATCGTTTGCTGAACTTCCTCCATCCGATATTGCTATGGCTATTGCTCCATTTTCGTTATTAGCTGGAATTAGACCATCGATAGGTTGGAGTACATTTTTATCCTGGTTTCCAAGTCTGTTATTAAATGGATTTCTTCTATTTCCTGACCGTGGAAATTGAAGGTTAAATGGATTATTTAGTGAACTCCCCAGATCTGGTGCAGTGGCAGTATTCGCGTTTTCTGGTGTCGGATCGTCTCCTGTTTGCAAGGCACTGTTAATCAAACTTCCAAGTCTATTAAAAGCATATCTATTTCCTGATGGTATAAATGGCCCATTAACTGGAATATTTACAGGATTTTCACCATTCAATGTTGCTACTTCTGCAGTTGTAGTGTCAGTATTATCATTATCAAAACTTGAAACATTGTCTGACAGAGGATTATCTTCATTATTGTTGTCGGAGTCTCCTATTAGTTTTTTCAAAAGTGAAAAATTAAATAATCCTCTTTGCCGTGATGGTGTGTCATTGGGAGTATTATTTCCTTCATTGAATACTGTTGTCTCTGTATCATCATTGCTATTAAAGTCTTGACCATTATTTGTTGGAGGTACATTGTTATTTAGATTTCTTGGTCTATTGTTAAAAGGAATTACTCTGTTCTCTGGCAATGGAAGAGGTTGATTACTTCTCACTGGTAAATTGTTTATTGGAATTCCTTCATCTGATGTTGCTGCTGCATTGTCATTATTGTTTGGTATTAAGCGATCATTTGATTGAGGTGCATTTTTATTTAGATTCCAAGGTCTGTCAAAAAGAAATCCTTTGTTATCTGGCAATGGAAGTGGTTGATTATTTCTCCTTGGTAAATTGTTTATTGGAACTCCTTCATCCGATGTTGCTGCTGAATTGTCGTTATTGTTCGGTATCAAATGGTCATTTGATTGAGGCGCATTGTTAAACTGATTTTCAAGTTTGTTCAATGGGTACCGTCGGTTTTCTGAAATTAGGGAAGGTTGATTACTTTCGAATGATGCTTCATCAATTTCGCCTGTTGGTTCATCGACTTCCGATGTTTCTGTTGCGTCTACTCCTTTTTCAATGTTATCGGGATTTGGACCATTTATCTGAGGTACATTATCATTACTACCATCAGGAAGTCCTGGTCTCTTATGAAGGAGTCCAGACTTCGGGGAAACAAGAGGTTGATTTTTTCCTGGTGGTGAATTGTTCACTGGACTTTCTTGGTCTGTTTCTTGAATTGTTTCAGCTGAAACTTCAGTATCAGTATTTTTGGTTGGAAGTACATTGTTTTTATTACCAGGTAGAGGTCTAATTGGTATATGTCTCGAAGAATATCTTCCATCTTGTGGGGGTTTCTGTGGTCTTAGATTCAATCTGTTGGGCTTTTGTGTTATTCCCACTGCAGTATTTTCATCTTTTAGAGTTGAGGGCGGATTTTGCAAAGGTGACAAATTGAGATTACTCGGAGTAGCATTACTTTGACTCAACATATCTGAATTTCCTTGTTGTTGAGATGGAATTTTAGATTTTAACTTAAGTTTTGGAGGAAGCCGTTTGTGTGTACTTACAGTGTTGGGTAATTTAGAGTCTACAGAAGTTTCTTCTGAAGGTGGCTGCGTTTCCTCTTCATATGACGATTTGAAATCCTCATTAGAAGGTGAATCCTCTGGTGTATTATTCTGGCCTATCTTACCATTAGTATCAGAGTTAGAAGCCACAATTTTTAAAACGTTTAAAATATTTTCTGCCACGTTACCTCCTTCTGTTTTGCAATTTCCTTTGAGTAAGCGATTTCTATAAAATATAGTCATTACTGACTTAGCCATTTTTTCAGCATATGCTTGGGAATTGGCTGCTGAAGGAAGTAAAGAAATTTCTCTAGCGCAATTTTTGGCTGCGTCATTGGCATACTTGGATAGCCCGTAATCCTGCATTGCCTTCTTAACAACTTCTGAGCCAACCGATATTGCCAAATCATGAGTTAAATCCTCGTCAAATATTGAGTAAAATTCATCACCCTTTAATAATTTTACAAACATTTCCTCGCCAAATTCTACTGCACATGCCTTGGCTGGACTAATTCTTGATTTTGGTGGTGTTGTGGTTTTTGGCATTTCCGATGTTGTGATTTTCTGCAAAGTTGATGCCTTTGTGTTCGGTTGTTTTATAGGCTTTTTTGTGGTTAGTGTCTTTGATGGTTTCTGTATAGCTGGTGCTTTTGTAGATCTAGATTCGATGGGTACTTGTGTTGGTTCTGATTCAGAGTCTGATTCCTGCTTATTTCGATTGAAGAATGGGAACCAATTGTATTTTGGCAATTTAGTGTTTTCAGATTCATTTTGTGTCTGTATGGAACTTGATTCTTCATCTGAATCTGGATTATTTCTGTTAAAATTAGGAAACCAACTGTTTGAAGGCTGGCTTCTTATTGGAGCGTCATCAGAGCTTGGAAAATTTTGATTGTTTAATGGAAACCAATTATTAGGTGGAGGATTAAACCTTTGTTGTTCCGTATTGGGTTGCAGCCTTTCACCATCATTAGACAAAGTACTCAAGGAACTATCTTGAGGGGCAAGTTGAGGCTCTGAATTCTGTCCATGTTGCGGTATTCCCCCAGTTTGTTTTGCATCGTTATTTCCGAAGTTTTTTATTGGGACTGAAGCAGAATCTGCGGGCTGATTGTAGAATCCTTGATTTGGCTGTTGAGCCTTTCCATTTAAAGGCACATTATTTAATGGTCTATTCCTTTGCTGAGATAATAACCCGGGAAAGTTTTGAGTTGCATCAGGTTGATTTCCTACAGTGCTGATGCCAGAGTTCTGATTAAAGTTTTGAGGAAGGTTATAAAATCTATTTGCTTGGGGCACTGCTGCATTGTATGGCTCTAGTCTATCAGGAACCCATCCATAATCTCTTCCAGAGTTATAATTTACATTTGGTCCATTATTAAATTGTGGAGCTTGGTTTCTGTATATATATTAGGTCTCGTACGTTGTGGAAAATTTTGGTCAGGTTCTGGGTAAGATGGATCCCTTGGCGGTTCATTTGCTACATACCCTGGTCTGTTTTCTGTGGCAAAAGGTTGACGATTGAAAGGTACGTTTTGAGTTGGATTCCGTTGATTTCTTAAATCCATGTTAGGAGTCCGTTGATTGCCGTTGACTCTATTATTTTGTTGGGAAATGGCTGGGTTAACTAATCCATATTCGAGAATTGGAGGTGGTGCAATTGGTGAAGGTTGATTAGGTCTCTCTTGGAATGTTTGCTCTCGAGGGATATCTTGTCTGGGAGAATATTGAAAAGATTCTTGAGCAGATGGAAGCTGAAGTGGATGAGGGAATGCACCGGAGGATGGAGCACTTTTAACAACTGCTAAAGATGGCCGTGCTGCTTGAAAGTATTGAGGCTGGGAATATTCAGATACTGGTCCTCGATTTTGCGGCAGAAACGAATCTTGCTGGTTGAAAGGCAAAATTGGTTGATTACCTTCTGGTGGTGCCTGATCAGAATAATCAAAACGTGGTCCATTGTTGTTTGACCCAGCAATGTAGTCATAACTTGGTTCAACATCGTAGTCACTATTTGGCGCAGAATCATCCAACATGTCGATGACCATGTGACCAAGATTATCAGAGAAAATGGAATGTTGCATTCCAGTTACGGAGGAATAACACTCACCAGCGAGCTTGGTTGCTTGTCCAACCATAATATCTGCATTCTGGTTTAACGAGCCAACTAGGTACACAATTAAGCCCGATATTTCACCCGCTAAAGCACCATTCATGATCTTGATTCGTAAGTCATCTGGAGTCTTCGTTATGGCATCGGAAGCAGCCAAAATACTAAGTTGCATATCATCCAATATATCAGGTCTAATACCAAACTGCGCATGCTCTTTAAGCCTCGTTATAAAACAAGTCACATAATTACGAGCAGTTTCTCTATTGCACCAAAAACATTCTTTTCCTCCAATCGCAGGAGATGGATATAGAATTGCAAAGGCGATTATAATTCCAGTAAATTTCGAAAACATCATTGTGCAAAACAGCAGGTAGTATGGCGTTGCTGCCTCGTATGTATAATGCGTTTCCCCTCATGTCTCTGGCTTATATATAGGATTAGATGAGTAAAACTTGCTTACGTATTTCCAAGTGCATGATTGTTTTCTTTTTCTTTTGCAATATGTACATTTGGCGATTCAATATAGAAAAAAGTCGTGGTTGTGGTCTTAATCTAAAATCAGCTGTAACAACCTTCGACTAACGATAAGAGTTGTAGGTGCGAGGTAATATCAACATTGGCACGACCCTAATGATATTATGCAGGATGTTGGCGTTTATTTTGTAGACATAAGACGAGTTGCGATGCGTTGAAGATTAGCGAAACAGGTAACATGAATAATTCAAGGGAATGTGTAAAGTGGGCAGCCAGATATTTTTTTAATTCATTTCAATTCATATTCTATTTTCAGTAATTCTGAGTGATACTGCAATTTTTTGTAAAATTTTAAATATCTTTAAGTTTTTTTATGCTTTTTTTTTAAACAGAAAATGAACAAGAGGGTAAAATATGTTCCGAGCAAAGTAATTTTTATTTTATTGACAGCTGCTTCAAATCTACATTTCAAACATTAGACATTCAAGAACGTGAATATGAAAATTTAGTACCTTAACACAGAGTGTATATATTAATTTTTATTATTTGCTTTTATTGAAATATGGATTCGGATTGAAATCAGTCTATTTTATTGTTATTTGTAAATTATCTGTCAAATAATTAAATTTAAGCTAAGTTCGTGCCATGATTAAATTCCTCCAATTAATTCGATGATCATTATTTTATTTTTCTAATTAATTTATGTATTAGAGGTTATTTTAATTTTATATTGAAGAATGAATATTAATTTTATAAATGTTTTTCTTATAAAAGAATATTTCTATAATAATATCCCATTCTGACTTCTTTATACAGAGAACAGATTATTGCAATATAGTCGAAATCAAATTATATTAATCAAAATAATAATTTTTCAAATTTCAACTACTTGTATCTGCTATTTGATAAATTGACTAAAAATTAATCATTTTATCAACCATTAATTGTTAATCCATTAGTTATTAAATGATATTTTAATGCAATAAAAAATATGTTTTTGAAGCTAAGAAAAAAAATTTGTGTTCTTTAAAAAAATTTTTTCTCAATTTACAGCGATAATTTTTTATCCTATTTAGTGATTTATTTTAGCTTAGTTTTTTTATTTTGTTATTTGTCTATGAGTGTAAAATGGCCCAATCAAGATATTTAAATAAAGGTTTACCTTTATTCTTAATTTTCCGAAAATATGAAATTGTTGCCTTTATACTATTTATTATTAAAATTTGCTCTAACGTCTAATCCTAAAAGATAAAACAATTAAAAGTATAAATATTTAAATATTTCCACCCAAAAAGAATAATTTTAATAATTTCAAATGTTTTATCTAATATATAAAATTCTCGTGTCACAGTGTTTGTAACCAAACTCCTCCGAAACGGTGTGGCCGATTCTTATAAAATTTTGTGCGTATATTCAGTAGGTCTGAGAATAGGACGTAAACTATTTTTCATTCCGATATTGTAATTAGTTAAAAAGATATTAATTAAAAATCTTAAAACGCTTAATTGTCTTAACCCTGCGCGTTAATTTTCCCGCCTAGCGTCGTGAATAAACAGAGGGTGAAGTTTTTCCGTATTCTCGACGTTATTTAAACAGCCATCCGGTTTTTTACAATAAATCAGACAAAAAATAATTACAGAATCAGAAGGATCATTTCTTTCGCCACGATACAGTATAATTTTTTTTGAAAAATAATAATATTTTCTATTTTTTAAGATTTTTTTAAAAAATAGTTAAAATGGATGCGTTTTTATGAAAATTATTTCGAAATCGTTGCGTATGAATTTATTTTCGAGTTATGAAAACGATATTCTACACTAAATAACTTCAAGCCTTTTTCTTTTAGAACCAGTCATTTAAAAAATAAAATGCCCAAAACTTTTTTTTTTAAAGATTTTTCGAAAAATTGTCAAAATTTTTAACTTAACATTGAATAACTTCGCTATTTATTAAGATTATCATACGAAACTTTTGTTGCGTTTATATAATAATGTTATCAAACTTCAGTGCGAAGATTGAAAAAATTGCTTAAAAATTACGGATTAAAAAAAAAAATTGCGATTTTCGCTAAATAACGTTATTGCAAGAAAAAATCTAAACAGTATTTTTTGTACAATTTTTATTTAAAAGTCCTTCGTTTTCGAAATTAGTGTGTGAAGTTTGAAAGCATTAATTTAAAAATTAAGCCCTAAAAAATAAAAACTTTAATAAAAAATACGCGATTTTAAAGTTTGCCAAGCCTTGGCGTCGAAAAATGGTTTCGCGCCAAATAGCTTTCAACTGCTTCACCTGAAACTTCATATCTAACTCAAGGGTTACACCAAAAAGTTCTGACTTAAACATGCAAAAATCAGCAAATTTGACGAGTACAAAAGTTATTTTTGCTTCAATTTTCATCATTTTCTCTTTATATAATTTTCAAAATTAAATCATTATTGATGTCAGATTAAGATGAAAGAATGTATTTAATACATTTCTGAGATTCATTTAAAATATTTATCTGTATCAAATCAGTGATTTAAAAAATAAAAAGCCAAAAACGTTTTTGAACAAATTTTAATAAAACACTCAAAATACTTAAATCAATCGTTTAATGATTTTTTCTTTGAAAAAGATAATTGCATGAAGCTTTGTTCCCATTTGTCGAACATTTCAAAAAATCCTCACAACTTTACTTCAAGATTTAAAATTGTAGTGAAATTTTGTAATTTGAAAAATTTCTACTTTTCTGTCTTTTTTTCAACTTACAACTATTTTTAAAAAGGCTATATTTTCGTTTCCGAGGACTAAAAAAACTGCAACGAAAGAATTGGAAAGTGGGTGAGGGATTTATAAATTCGCACTGTTCACCTACTCGAGAGTTTTTGGCGACGGACTTCGAAATTTTAAGCCACGGTCAAGTGATGAGGACGACACCTGAGCTTTCACCCATCTCTCCTAATTACCACACCAACTTAAGAACAAATTTCGAAAAGGGGAGTTTTTATGACATAGTTAAAGAAATCACTCACATCGCGCACACACACACATAAGTACTATCGTCCTAAGGGAAACAGGAAATTCCCATGGGAATGAAGTTATTCACTCGGTAAAAGTCCGTGCAACCCCGGGGTAAGCGGAGAGGAAAGAAACAAAGAAGTCAAAGTAATTTCGAAAAATAATATTGGAAGTGCTGATTTTGTCAAGAGAAAGGAAAATGTTAAACGAGAAAGCCATGATACGCACTCACGGGCCATGCACTCACATCGTACGTGTCACACCCACACAGAAGTGCTGGCGTCAGAAATAAAGGAGGAAATTAACATGGGGATTAAGTTATACCCTCGGTAAAAGCCCGTGCAACGCCGGGCCGGGTCAGCTAGTTATCTTATAAATGTTAATAACTCAGAACATTTAAAAGTGTATATTATGAATAATAGTAAAACACTAAAGAATTACAGACAGATAAAGCTTTATTTTTTATTAAAGTCCCACTTAGCAGCTGCGCTTGGGTTACTGCCAGCAGACTTTGAGATTCTAAACCTGGGTCAAGTTACGAGAACGACACCTGAGTTGGCACTTTGCTCTCCAAACTTGCACCCCTTGCCAACGTAAGGATTCTGAATCTCAACAAATTCAATATGCTTCATCCTCGCTACACGACGGGTCTTTAGTGGTCTATAGAGTCGATTAAAACAATGCAGGGTCTTTAATGGCAAAAGTGTTCGAACCCACGACTCGAGAGAAACAATGCCGACGAGTTTGCGATCACTTAGATACCACGACCTTCTAAGCATAAGAGCGAATAAGTAATAGGAAGAGATTACATTTTTAGGCCATGGGGTTCCCAAAAATAATTTGTTGATAATACTTAAAAAGTTTTGAATTTTTATTTGTTTACAGCAATTTGAACATGATTTAACCTCTTCTTGCCTTTTTCCGAATTGAGAACTTGGGCACATACGAGCTGTAATCAATCTTACCCGAATTATTTCACATGTGCTTTTTTATGGTTTCGAATAATTAAAAAATACCACTCGGTGGAATTTTCTGGAAAAAGAGGACATCCTTCACCAGCTTGTCTGAAAGACACTCTGTGTTGACTACATTCCCCCAACAGAGAAGAAAACTAATTCAACACATGGTAGTGCATTATCTCAAAGCGAGATAATTAAGGTTGTTTTCACCCTATGAGTACGAGATCATAAACTTAACGCGGAGCACATTTTCAAACAGAAAAAACACCCCAATTTTTATAAAATTTTTGTGACATTGTAACTCATGCATTTGTTTATAATGTAGAGTCTTTAAAATTTCAAAATATTTCATAAAAAATTAGTTTTTTCTTTTAACATGTAAAAGGATAGCTGGTTTAGCATTATGTTATAGGAGAAGAAAGTTCGAAATTCATTTTATGAAAGAAAAAAAAATGTGTCAGCTCTGATAAAAATAAGTAGTATGATAAAACGAGTGATTCTCTCTACAGGAGAGAGAAGCCAAAATATAATATAAACGTTTGAGTACTTTTATATCAGAAAAAATATTCCGAATTTGGGTCCTATTCTTTAACACTAGCCGAAGACGGTCTTAGCGAACTTTAGAGAAGAAAGTAAGAAGGAGAAACAAAAGCATGGGGCGTAACGTATACCACCGCAACCCCCATATTGTGGGGGACCCAAAGCTTGACTGACACTAAGTACGTATATGGGCTTTGGGCTCAAAACATGAGTTTACAGGGGGGGGGGACTCTTATATTCTTCGTCACGCCACTAAACAAGAGATTCTATTGTCCAGATTATGATGTTGGGTTATGTGATATTAAATATACAGCAATTCCTAACAGTAATATGACTTGGTATAATTGATCTGAAAAGAGCTGAAATATTAATATTCACTATTACGAAATAATATAAAATTTTAAAATACGCTTAAATTCTCGCGAGTCCTATGAAGTCTTATTTCGGTGCGCACGCGCGCACACACATACGCTTATAACTGTTTCTTAAAAGGATTTTTTACATTAATGATCTAATGAGTTGAAATCTAGACCTGGCCTCTCTCCTCCCCCACAAAAAAATTCTGGTTACGCTAATGACGTAAGAGGGGATTCTTATCTTCATCTTTTAATCTTAAAAAGGAGTAATAATTCAAAATAAGTTTTTTGGATTTTGCATGTATATCCATAAGGAGTGTTCAAATGTAAGGATATGAAACGACACTATGCATTAAATGAATGCTTTATTCAAAATATACGCCAGGAGTCGGCAATCTTTAAGCTGTGGCATGTCAAGCCAATATGATTCAGCGTGACACAAAGTAGCACATTTTTTAAATTATTCGATTTCAGTGATAGAGAATAGAGGTTTGATATTTACAGTTTTATAGTATACCATACTAATTTTGCATCATTTAAAGATATTTTTTATTTTTAAAATGAATGGCATAAAATGTAATTATTTCTTCAGCAAAAATAAAAAAATTAAAATTGTTCATATATTATGTATTTTGTAAACATATTTATTAAAATAAGAAGTAGACAACATAAAATAAAAAATATTCCCTTTCATTACAATTAAATAAATAACAATTTTAATACAAACCTCCTGTTTTCACAACTTTATATTCATATTGCTATATCAGGGGTATAATTTGTAACTTTCATTTTAACACGATACTAAACATTCAGTTGCTAAACAGTTTCTTTGTGGACTCGAAATATTTTTCATAGGAGAAAAGATTTTTTACTAAGATATGAAGAACCAAAAGCGAAAAGCAGAGAACATGCACTTTTCTCTCTTCAAACAATCAAATACCTTCAGCAATTACATTCAATAATTTGCAAAATACCTGTAAATTTATCTTTAGAGTTATCTTTCAGATTTTTTTTTGTAGTTTCATAAATGTCTATAATTCTGAAGATGTTTGTAAAATAAGGTTCATAACAAATTTGTCAACTTCCATCCAGTCAAAAATTCACAAATTTTCAGAGCGCCACTGAAAATTGCAACACGTGCCATATCTGGCACGCGTTCCATAGGTTCCCGGCCCCTTGTAACACCATAAACCTGAGTACAATGATCCCATTGATTGACGAGCCGAAAGATTCGTTGTTCTTAGAATTCCTGTGGCCGTGACGAGACACAGTTCTTCACAGCGTCCTTGAGTTCTTCGCCTAAGTTGAAGCGCTTCCCTTTCAGATGTTTTTTCAAGGGACCAATTACATAGAAATCGCAGGGCGACATGTCCGGGTTGTAGGGCGGGTAGTCAAGCTGCTTCCACTTGAACGTGGCACGTTCCGCGTGTGTGATCCTGGAAACGTGTGGAGTGAGTGAGTGAGTGAATGTTTGGCTTGAGGGCGCGAGCCGATTCCCGCTAAATTGCACCAAATACTTGTTAAGGCATTAAAATTTTAAAAATACATATATTACCTGGACAAACGCATTTATATTTTTATATATGTATTCATGCATGCATATATATTTATTAAAACAATAATTAAAGCAACAAATTGAATTAAGTATAAAAATCCAATTTTATAAATAAAAGTAAATAAATTTTGGTGGGGTTTTTCTCCCACCAAGTAATCAAAATAGAGAAAAATTAAGTAAAAATGAAACTAATTTAATACAATACAAAATGAAAACCAAAATATGTTAATAATAATGGATAAGTAATCTAAGTAAAAAAAAACTAATTTAATTTTAAGCACGGCCTGTGGCCTGGACCGGAAAAGGAAGAAAGAATGAAAATGTATGACAAGAAGGAAGGTCGAAAATAGAGAAGGATCTCTAGGGTACCCAGGGTTCGTGAAACCCGTGTTTACCAAAGACAGTTAACCCCTTGGGAAAAGGAAAAGATCAGTAGGGCACCTCGGGATTGTGACACTCGTTCTCATCAAAGAAGATGAGCCCCTTGATGAGGAAACGTGTGGAAGTACGTTATCGTAGAACAAAACCACATGCGATGAATGGCAGAGCCGATTTTTGACCTTTTTCTTTTGTAAGAAATCGACACAGCGCCTCGCTGTTCCTTAATCGTCAAATTTTGTAATGTGAACGCCATCACATGTCCCCCCCCCTCACATACACACACTGCCGCGTTCATTGGTTTATTTATTTTTTAGCTTTTGGGTCGTGAAATCAAGATTTGACTCTGCTGAAGACTGTCGAGTGCTGCCGTGGAAACACTCGTATTTCATGTTCTCATACATGAAATACACACAGATGGGGGAAAAATCAACTTGGTCTGATATGCTTTTTAAGAGAATGAAATATCAGTTTAGGCGTAATTTAAAAGATGGCTAGGGGTCTTTCGCCAGAAACCTTACGTCAATTAAAGAAAATTTTTTTAAAAAAAGGTTTAGATTATTTACATTAACTTTTTTTTACAATTCTTGTTGGTCCTACTAAAAAAAAATATTTTCAATTTTTTTCATTAACTTGCGTATAGTTTAATAATAACCAAGGCCTTCTTAGAAAGTGTGTTAAAAGAACAATTGTTTAACTTTGTATATGAATGGGAAAAAATATACATAAATCTGAATTATTTGGAAGTATAACCGTTTTTCAGTTGCCTTAACTGTTGTTAATTCAATAAATTGTCATGTTAGTTTAACTTATTCAAATGGTCAAAATTAACATAAAATATTAACCGATATAAAAAAAATGATCTCAAATCATCATAGCTATTTACCTTTTAAACACCTCAAAATAAAAGATAAAAATATATTTTTTTTTTTAAAAAAAAGTTTGAAATGAAAAATAAAATCCAAAATGGAATCAGAGTGGTGTAATGAATTACAAAACACAAAAAAACCAAACTTCACTTCTACACTCGGATTCAGTTCGTGATGTTTTGACTATAAAAATAATGTATACATTCAAAAGCCCTTAATTTTTAAAAACTATTAAATAATTCCAAAAGGAATATAGATCAAAATACTGCACTGTTTAAACAAGCAAATTAACATACCCTGTTCAGCAAACGAGAGAAGGGTGAAAAAACTCATTGAATAATGTTCACCTACAAATGAAGTCTTTGATTAATAAGTGGAGGTAAACATTCTTTTTAAAAAAGCACACAAAATTATTTAAAAATTTTATAACTAAAAGGCAAATATTAAGTTCTTTGAAGGAAATTTCTATATCTGTATTAATCAGAGATAATACACTGAATAATGTTCATTTAATCAAAATTAAAGTTCTGCAAAGAGTTGTAACTAAAATACATATATTTTACCCAGTCATCCACTCAGTACAGTGGTTAGTGACGCTGACTGCGGTGCTGTAGTCCCTTAGTTCGAATCCCGGACAAGGTATGGATGTTTGAAAGTGTATAGCCATATATCGAGCCGCAAGTCCTCTTGTGAGGTTGGTGGAAAGAGGTGGGAGGCCTTGAACACACACACACCTTTTGGGTGTTCTTCCTCAAAATTGTAGTGGAGCCAAGCCAAATCGTACTGTTTTCTTTTTGGTGCTCGAAGATACGGCGAACGACAGGCGTATATATAGCCCTTTGCCGCAATGAATTTCGTGGGTCTCGATCTGACACCGTGTGAGATAGGTGGTATTAGACATAACAACAACATTTTCAATAAATCTCAATTGAAACATGAAGCAATCATAATTTTTGCTATCTAAGTACATGTTTTGTTGAGGAAGAATACTTAACGTCAGGAACCACATCAAAATGGCTGCCATATATATATGTGCTGAGATTATCATTTGTCTTCTTAATCTCTAAAGCACTATTGATCAATTTCATACATGCCAGTTTATCTTAGTCTGTTATGTGAAATATGTTTAAAATTGCATCGGCAAATTCTTCACTTTCGTGTTTGCAATTATAATCTGTTCACATAGCCTCTGTTATTATTTTTTTAAGAGAGAAGGGAAAAAATAATATTGTTCGCTTAAATGTCCATTGTTTTATTTTCTGCGTATTTTCCTATGAGTGATATAAATTTAAATTCCTTATGTAGCTTGGAATAGAAATTTCAGAGGATATTAGATCAAGCATAATTTTTATCATTCGAGCAGTATTCGAAATAACGAAATCCAACATCTCAATAGCCTTATGGAAAAGCAATTGGAAACAGCAATAACTTGTACTATTTGATAGCCTAGTAGGCTCTTTATCCGTCACCTGGGCTCGCGAGGTTGCTATGTGTAAAAAAAGAATCTACGCAGTTGATTTAAATGTGGATATAAATCATAGTATGTAATATATAAGCTTCAAATATGTTCTTTGAAATTATTTTTAATAACCTTGATTTAATAATTTATAAATTTTTTATTTTTCTTACTGATTATTTTATTTACTGATGTTTAATCGTTTGTGTGATTTAAGCTATGCTTCTAAGTCCATTTCATCATGAAACTCGATGTGAGAATTCGGCTGTTGACAGTGTGTTTTGTGTTTTCCCCACATAATAGGATAAGCTGTTGCTTTTACAGATTGGGTTTAATTAGATTAAAAGTTTCGAAGATATTTTGATACTTTTCCATTTCGCCGGCGATGAAGTCACCAAAAATGATTCAAACCGACGCCAAACGGAATATTCTCCCTAGTAACCTTTTACTACCACATTTTCGAAACATATCGTGGCCTTTTCTTAACAGTAACATCTTTTTCATAAAGCATTAAAAATGGGTGAAAAGCCAAGAACTAATATTTATTTTTACTTTTTATGTCTATATTGTGTGTTGTCACCAATAACGCCAATTTGGCGAGATCTGTGCCGGCGAAACAGTGAAGTACCGATTTTTTTAATGTCCTTACGTGTAAATATATATTCTTGTTTTTTACATCTTAGTTTTAATTAAAAAGTTAAGTTTATATATTTGAATTGATTATTTGCATCACATCTTGAACACTGAACCACCGATACAAAAACGACAGATCAGTAAGCCATGCTGTCGCGTAAACTTGATTAAAAAATCATGTCTATATCTAAGTTATTTAACGCTATTATTATATATATATTAAATGCTTCTTGATAAAATTCCACATTTCAGAAACGCCCTTTGTTTTAATAGGCTTCGAATAATATCAAAAAGCGAATGTCTAACACATATCTTATAAGGTATCTGCTAATGATAATGAGAAATTCCTTTTATTCTAATAAGCCATTAATATATTTGATAGTATTTGCACAGATGCTGTAGCCTGCGTATGAGGCAATCCATAAATTTTGGTCTGTCGTCGTTTTTCTATGAAATGCGTGTTAAGTCCTAATTTGCCAACATGTTTTCGTGCCGTGATTCAAGCCATATACCCGATAACTAAATCACGATTCTTATTAGAAATTTGACGTAAGTGGTATTGTGTTTTGTGGGAATATGCAGGCATTCTATTTGATCAAATGGAGGTCCTATGTCATTGCAATAGTAATTTGTACTTTTAGATATATATCAGCCAAAACGTGTTGTTTTCCTATTCTTTTGTTTAATGTGTTATTATTGCACAGAATGAAAGAAAGAAGAATTCTTTGTTTTTGGTAAAGAGAAAACAATTTTGAGCCTGGATTATTCCGTATTTACGTAAAAACGTTTGCTAGGCACGTTCATTGACACGTGTCAGTTTATTTCGACACCAAGAGAAATTGCATCGGAGATTAACCTCTTACGTATTTTCGTATTATCATTCTAAATTATTAATAGTTTTTCTCTTAGTATTTTTTATCTTGTACATTTATAGTATGGAAATGTAACATGTGACTTGAACTTGCCTGATATTTCAATGTACACACATTAAAATATCACGCAAGTTCAAGCCGAAACTTTTTTTTTTACCTAATAGATAAGTTCCTTAGAAAAATCGTGTAAAAAATACATGCGGCATATCGTAAATTTGAGTATATGTTCCACAAATTTAAACAATCGTGTAAGATGAAAAATCTCTAAATATTTTCCCGAAACCGCCGTGCAAATAAAGTAATAATAAAATCCACGTTAAATATTTATAATACAAAACTAATGCATTTTTGTTATAAAAAATTAAAATTAGTTTACAGTGAAAATTTATTCCATAAGTACATACCACATATGAAAATGTAATTTCAAATTAGGCTAATAAAACTACTAACTAACGATTATTCTTCGCTACTTGATCACACAAGCGTGCATTTTTATTACAAACTGGATCAAAAATGTTATCACATCAGTAGACATGTCAAAAATATTTAGTAAAATTGTCGGCTTTAATTCAAATGAATTACATTTGTTATTAACAACCTCTGTTGGTATGTTTTATTGTTACAGTCTCTTATTAGGTTTTTTGTTTTGTTTCCCAAGCTGATTATATAATTCTTGATATTCTGATACACAAAATTACAAAGAAGCTTTATGGAAGCTCTATGTCAGGATCATGAGTAATAAAATATTGTTGCATATTTATAGCAAATTTAAAGCTTTCGCGAATTAAAACTAGCTGTTAGTAGTTGAACTTCACCTTCGACTTCGCAATATCGACTTCCTATTATCATAAACTCATTAAATCGTTCAAATTATCCGCATCCAAAAGGCACGAATCCCCAATTTTTAGCGCGTTTTTCACGTAGTGTAAAAAAAGCGCTATTAGGACGCAAATTTCGTCTTCGTCTTCGTTCCATATTTTGTCGTACCTTTTTCTCAGCCAATAATTAACCGATTGACCTCGGGTTTTCGGCATTTGGTCGCATTTGTGCCCTAGATGAGCCGAATCATATTTAAATTTAATAATTAAAAAAATTTGTTTTAAAAAAATTTTAATTTAAAAAAAAATTTTTTTTTTAGTATTATTTTCTGTTAGTAAAAAGTTTATTATTATACTCACAAACGGTTTTCCCTACAGATATATATATATTTTTTTTTTTTTTTTTTTTTTTTTTTTTATATTTTTTATATATATATATAACTCACACTTCAATAGAAAAGAAAATTTCTTTGACATTTGGATCATATCTCATTGTGCTAACTTTTGTTTGCATTTCTTGTTCAACAACAAACACATATTTTCCATGTACTTGATACATTGCGAGAATATATGCAAAAATCTCTTTAAAGAAATTCATATTTATGTCTGTATTTTTAGCGCGTTTTTCACGTAGTGTAAAAAAAGCACTATTAGGACGCAAATTTCGTCTTCGTTCCATATTTTGTCGTACCTTTTTCTCAACCAATAATTAACCGATTGACCTCGGGTTTTCGGCATTTGGTCGCATTTGTGCCCTAGATGAGCCGAATCATATTTAAATTTAATAATTTTAAAATTAAAAAAAATTATTATAATTTTTTTAAGTATAGTACTACTTTTTGTTAGTAAAAAGTTTATTAGTTGCATTATTGTAGAATACAACATGTGAAAAACGCGCTAAAATTACTTGGCTATGCCAATGATTGATATCTTGTTTTTTAATTCGCTCTAGAACGAAAAATTCGTGTAAGAAAATCGTTAAACTCGTGTACCGTACTATTTCAAAATGGTGTAAAAAAAAAGACCGCGTAAAAAAAAGAGTTGGGTGTGTATTATTCTTGAATACGATTAACTAACGCAATGTAAAGTTGATTCTTGATGATTGATGCAACGATGACTAACGTAATTTATCACATGCATTTGTAAGAAGAGACAAAATGAGTGAAAAAAAAAAGATCTACCGTAAAATCCGGCGTATAACGCGCACTTTTAACACAAAAAATAAGATCGAAATTTAAGGGTGCGCATTATACGCCGAGTATAAAAACGCAATAGCTTTGAAAATAACAAAAGAGAGATGAGCATAAAAATAAAATTACCTCTACACATATCGAAATACTGCTTATTTAAGGTATCCGACTATACCCTAAAATTGTTAATTTTCCCAAAAATTGACAAATTTTTTTTTTATGATTTTATTTTGTACGCCATCTTATTAGCTTTATAAAAATACCAAGTTTATTATTTTTCCTTCACTAGAACAAAAACTACAAGAGTTTTAATAAAACTTAAAAACGCGTTTTATTCGAAATCTGTTTTTTTTTTTTTTTAAAGGCTCAGATTGCTCAAAAAGTTTTGAAAATAATTAACTGGAATTTTTTGTGTAGGTTTTGTATTATGGTAGAAGAGTTTTAACCTTCAGGTTTGTTATTACAAAATTTGCAGTCTCTTATGTTAATATAATTACCGTTTTTTTAAGCAATTTCATACAATAGCTGAGATAAAGAGCTCTAGTTTTTGTAAAAATTAAAACATCTTTCCTGAAGGTCATTTCAAAAATGAATTACATATCACCTCACCAAAGTTGAAATATTGAAAGTTTGTTCATATACTTTTGGTACAGAATGGGCTGCGTTTATGTTATTTTTTGTAAATTTTTACCCATTTTTTCCGATTTTAGTAATAATAATTTCTTTTTCTTTTCTTAATTTTAGCATACTTTTCTCAAAATGTTTTAACAAATCTAAAAGCAACAAAAAATCCCCTTTTTTTAAAAAAAAAAGTTGTGGCAAGTAGTCAGATACCCTTAAAAGAAATAACATACCTTATATGAATTAAAAGAGATATGGTTCTAGAAGTATACTATGTATTTTTTCAAAAGCCTACAATAATACATGGAAAAAATGACTCCAAAACCTAATAGCATTTTATACTAAACTTTCAGATTTCCTCGTAAAGAAAGGGGTGTGCGTTATACGGCGAATATACCTAAAAATTAAAAAATGCAGCTTTAAAGTATAGTTGCGCGTTATATAGCGGTTGCGCGTTATACGCCGGATTTTACGATAATTATTCTTTTACGTGATAAAGAAAAGGAGTATATATTTCTCATCTAAGATCATAATTTTTTTTAAATTACCTTAAAGACTCCCATTACTTATGCTTATCTTTCAGTTATTTTTAAATTCCTGAACTTAATGTTAAAGAGAAGAGAGTAAGAGAGAGAGAGTCTTGTGGAATTTCTACATATTTACTTAAATTAAAACTATTGTATTTTTTACTTAAAAAAAAAGAATTCAAGAGTGCAACAGAAATTAGTGAAATCTTCTTATTGCAGTTTTCCACAGAGTTTAGGAAATATTTTTTAAAGATGTGAAGTCCCACAAAGGAATCACTAAAATAGGCCTAAAATAATGGATTCGGAAATGGAAGAGAATAAACGATCGAACTGAAACATTCCTTATTTTTTTTCTTTTGATTGAATTTCATTGCACTCCAAACAACACAACTGTTTAGAATTGAAAAGTCAAATATTGATTAACATACAATTTGTTTTATTTTTAAGAATTCAAAATGATTGGTGGATGAAAGACTTTGGAAACTATAAATTTTTAAGAATAATATTTTTTAAATATTTAATACATTGATATAAATTGGGAAAATTACTGTTATTTTATAGTAAATAATAATGAAGCCTATTGACAGTTTCTACCTAAGACATTATGAAATTTTAAATTATTTTTGCAAAAAGAAGTATTTTACTAATGTTATTTGTTACATCCTAGTCATTATTCTACGGGAATTTTTTTCTGGGTCAACCGAAGGAACCAGGTATAGTAAAATACGTTTAACGCGAAAACGCTTAAGACGAAATACTGGTTAACACGAAGTAATACTACGGTCCCGACTACTATGTATTTCGATGCATTTTTTTTTCTCTTAACACGAAAAGAAAGTTTCGTTGAAAGGAGGTTAACTTGGCCTTGAAATACCCTAGGAATAGCCTGTGACACGATCCAATTTTGTTTATCTAAGTTCTATTTTTGTTTTTATCTATCTAACGCCACACAAAAACATCTTATGCCTCAAAAGTTGACTTTGAAATTCGGTGACGAATATATCGCAGTGTGAGTAAAAATCAGTAAGTTTTTGGTTGGCATTATTTTTTCTTTTTCAGAATAATTTTTTGCGAACACAATGGCAAAAGGCTAAGGGAGAAAGAAAAGTGTTATATCGGTTAAAACAAAGATAGAACTTCTTAAGGTTGTTGATCAAAAACAGAAGATGAAAATGGAAATCTGTAAAGATTCTTGTGTTGCTAACTCTACTTTATCAACAATAATTTTAAAAAAAGAGAGCAAATTACGTAAATTTTTGAACGGTTTCTATTAAATACATGCATATACACATATCTATGTAAATAAAATGTACTCTAATAAACCTAATTTTGTTGAACATATGATTTTTTTCAACATCCTTTAACACGAAATTCTTTTAACGCTAAAAAATATTTCAGTCCTTTTAGAGTTTCATGTAAAACGATTTTCACTGCAATTAAGTTTACAGCAATTGCAATTAAAACTTTTTTCAAGATCAATAGAGTCATGTAAATAAATTACTTTAATTGCTACAGTATTTAATTTATTTTGAATTATATCGCTGTAAATTACCATTGACTATTAACAACAATTATTGACAACAGACCTCGTGAATTTAGAAGCATGGTTAAAAGTGTGAAGAGCAAAACACTTTTGACTTAGTACTTCACTCTCCTGGCTTGAAAATCACGTTATGTGAGTTTTTAAGACTCCTAGTTGAACAGTTTCAACTTGCAGCAACACGGTGATTTTTTGGGGAGCTGGATTCAAACTCAAGATTGAACATGGATATTACGGCTCATAAAGTACATGACTATTAACTCTTTCATGCGCTGAATTTTTGACAAAAATAATGCACTAGATGGAAGTAATTTCAAATATTTTAGATACACCTCACAAGACTATAATTAGTGAACAAAAAATCTGGTACATATTAATAATATTAAACACTTTTTCAAATAAAGGGTGTCCAAAGTTTTTGAAAAATAAATGGTACATATTTTATACCACCACGCTTCAAGCAGCATGATAGTTCTGGAAACATGATTTTTTTTCTTCTCTAGGCACGATGGAACTTTGCAGATACAACACATCCCTTCTGTAGGAACAGTGGCGTAACGGAGAATATTAGGACCCCTTGCAAACTCAGGTTTTGGGCCCCAAGCCCAAATATGTACTTAGTGTTAATCAAGCTTTGGGTCCCCTAGAGTCCCTGGGCCCCCCGCAATGCGGGGGTGTACGTTACTTCACTGTGTAGGAACTTGGATTGCTTTTGTGTGCTGCAAGCAGCACATCATCTTCTCGTGGATCTTTCTGGCTGGTGTGGGCAGAACTCTCCAGACGTGTTTTTTTTTGCACATAAGGCTTCTTATTCTTGATCTGAACACTTCTACTGGTTGTCTGACGCTTATTTCTTGAAGTAACAAGTGCTAGTTATTTTATAGTTGGAAAATAAATAAATTCACTTCTTCCTCTTATATTGTTATTCATCCTATATATTAAAATATTTTCAGTTTTTTCTAATCTAATACTGTAAGCTTAATTTTAGTTTAAGCCTAATTTACCTAATGTCAGTTTTAATTTTAAATACTCTCTTCTATACATTATTTCACTTTACCTAGTTTTTTTTAACCATGTTTTTATTAACTCGCTTTCTTGTCTGTCCGGGAGGAATTTTTTGATTGATTTTAAACTAATTTCCCGATGAGCAAGAGACTTGAAATTTGGACCATAGCTCAAAAGTGTATTACATTGCATGAAAATGTAAAAAAAAAGAAGTTCTAGTCTCTAGCCCGCGCTCCCAAAGAGGTGGGTCTCGATTTCGACTATGGCCTCGTAACTACGGAACTTACACGAATTTACACAAACAAAGACGGCCTATCGATAGCACGGGTCGAGTTGAGTTTACGTATACAATTTCGTGGCTCTGGGGTCAAAAAGGGACCCCTAGGTTACCATGTTGTTTTATTAACTCGATTTCTTGTATTTCTGTACGGGTGGAATTTTGTAATTGATTATAAGCAAACTTTCCCATAAGCTAGACACTTGAAATTTAGACCATAGCTCAGTAGTGGTTGACAATACCTGAAAATGGGCAATAAAAAGTTCTAGTCTTGAACTCGGTCCCCGAAGAGGTGGGCTCCGCTTTCGACAGTGGCTGCTCCAAAAATTCTTCTCAATATTTTTCTTTCAAATCTGAATAAGTTTTTCTCATCCAGTTTTCTCATTGCCCAGCACTCCCTGTCGTATAAAACTATGGGACTTATATATAAGTGTTTTTATCAGTGGCGTATTGGAGAATATTAGGGCCCCCTGCAAAGTCAGGTTTCGGGCCCCAAGCCGGACCTTACGTACTTGGCATCTCTCAGGCTTTGGGCCCCCTAGAGTTTTGCCCCCGCACTGCGGAAGTGTAAGCTACGCCACTGTTTTGTATAGTTATACTTTTGTTTCCCTTCTTATAAATTTGAATTTAAATTAATTTCTCAAACATAGTGTTGTTTTCTTATCCCACTTGATCGACCAAAACATCTAGATCAAGTCCATGAACCCGTGCGTTTTTAAACATTGAAGAACTGTAGCAGGACTTGAGAGCAGCTGGCTCTTATGGCACAACCAATGCAAGCCAAAATGTGGGTAGGAGCGGCTTAGGTCCCATTGCAGTTCGGACAAGAAGGGTAAACTTTAAGCCGGGGGCGTAGCTACCGCTGTATCAGCCGTAGCAATGACGCGAGACCCCCAAGCTAAAGGGACCATTACAACATTTGTAATTACAGCGGGACTGTAATTATAACATTTGTAATTACAGTCCCACTAACAGGGCTGTAAGGAGCCCAGGGCTAAAATAGGGCCCTGAAGAAATTTTTAATACAGGGCCCATTCTCAGAACTGGCTGTGCCAGTGACTTTAAGACCCGCCACATGTCGTTGAGTTCGACTATAGTACCTATACTGATTCTATTTTCAATTTCGATCGTTTTATCATTGTTGTTTTTTGCAATCGTTTCTAAATATTTGAATTGACGGATCTCCTCAAAACATGATTAGTTATTGTCAGTGGTCCCTGATTCAAGGTCCTGTCTGAGACTGCCATAAATTTTGAAGCAGTTATTTAGATTACTGAAGACATACAAAGTAAGAAGTCGATTCTGACTTAGAAGAAATTTTAAAAATAAACGTACAATGTGATAAGATTTTGCCTTCCAAAGATACAAGATTCAAAGAATGTAATACGTTATTTCCATTAATTGCGAATCGTAACATTAGCAAAATTTTCTTTGAAAATTTTCAATTCAAAATGATAAACACAATGATTATTGTTTTAACGAGTTTTTAAAATAAAACTGGAAGCTTTTCAATTTTTTTGGTCTTTGTTCTTGGTTTTTTTTCTTTTTTTTCACCTCTTCAATATCAGTATATTTAATTTAGAGCTAAAACAAGCAGCTAGAGTTGAGCTTATAAATAGTAACTAGTGTTAAGTTTCCATAAAAAGGACATTCAAATAGCTTTTTTTTACATAAAATGCCAAGAGTCATATTGATTGATAAACAGAAAAAAACTCATCAGCTCTATAAATTAACATTTACTGTGCATTCACATTATTAGAAACTCTAACACATATAATATTGCACTTGCACAAATAAACTTATACTTTTATTTTTTTATTGAAGTTTCTTTTTAAAACAATGCATATTTAAAAATAGTAATGATCCAACCATACTTACTTTTATGCGCAGATGAAGTGGGAAGCGTAGTGTGAGAAAACACTACATTATAAATTTACACATGTGAACTGTATACATTTATGTAAAATTTACTCATTATGCTTATTTCTAAATATCTTCAGTGAATATGAAATAATTTACAAACACTATATAACTCAACTAGATATTCAATTTCACTTCGATGTGCACCCAAATTGTTCTTTCATTTTAAAATAACTACGCATTGTGAACGATGTAGTACGCGTTTATCCTGAAGACAGAACCCGGGACCTTTGGATCCGAAACCGAGTAACTTAGCCACTATACCCAAATGATCACCTTGGTGCGGATGTTGTTACTAGCTTATATAGATTATATCGCTACACACTCCCCTACCAGTGAGTTGGTTAGGTGAACGAACGATATAGTTGTTAATGGAGTAGTCAGTTTTTATGTGCGTTTTGAATGAGTTGCGTCAGGTTGATCTGACGAATTTTTTTTCCTAGATTGCTCTCTTTTGTGGGTAGATGGCGCCACGACAGATCAGTTTAGGTTTCGCTTTTCTTAGTTAAGCTAGGGTCACCAAAGGAAGTGGCACGTTCTTTCCTGAGGACAGAACCCGGGACCTTTAGATCCGAAACCGAGTAACTTAACCACTACACCGAAATGATCACCATGGTGCGGAGGTTGTTACTGTCTCATATAGAATATATCGCTACTGTTCCCTTTTGGGTTTAGAGTAGAGAGCACTAATTTTTTTTTATAAATTTTCTTTAATTTTTACATTTTACTGCCCTACTTCGAATAAACAATCTGTATTAAAGCTTTAGCTAAAATTTATACGATTTAATATTAAAAAGACATTTTACATTCTTAAAATCAATCGAATGTTTCAAATACTGGTTTTAGATTTAAAAAGAAATGCTTTAAGAAATATTTTGTTGATATCAACTTTTCTTTTTTCAATACTGTTCTTTCCTCAACAAAGTCGTCTTTTTGTCATATTCAAGGGAAATTTAAGATTTTCTTAGGTGTAAAGATATAGCATGGATCATTATAGACTAATAAAACATAAGCTGATTGTTTAATTTTTTTTTAAATAAAAAAATAGCTTTGCATTTTTAAGACTGAATTAAGACAGTACTCAAGCTTAAAAGTGTTAATGAACCATTTATTCATGAAACACTTGAGTGATCAATACACTATAGCTTATGAATGCGCATAATATTGAGAGAATGACGCTCTTTTCTATTTTGATAACTCCCATGGCAGTCATGAAAGCATTGTTTGATAGAGAATCCACAATTTGGCACAAAGCGATGTGATTTATTCCCGATGGTATTTCGTACAATATACGCTCATTCAAAACAGGAGCCGTTAAGACGAGTTCTTTGATTTCAGCAAATGTTTCGTGTATTTTAGAACCGAGCATTACAAAAACAATAACTTTCGGAACAAGTGTGGTTACGAGAAAAATTCCAAACATTACATGCCAAAAAATAACTTTTTCTTTCATGAATATCGCGGTTAATTCTAATATTTGGAACAAAAAAACACACAGTAAGTAAAACGCCAATGGCGATAACACACGATCTATCTTAAGAATAGACGTCGAAAGCAAATTAATTGTTTTAATAAAATTATGAATAATTTTTGGTGTTGGATTGGCTTCAGAATAACTGGCCGTAAGAACCTGTTTAGAATCAGATATGAAGCATCCTAGCTTAAGATAAACAAAGCAAATAAACACAACTGCCAAATCTTGTCCAATAAATAACAAAACAGGTTTTACACAAACTATTGTAATGGAAATTATAGAACAAATATCTTCGTAAGGTTCTGGAATATCCAGATCTAACATGTAAAATTTACTGAGCCTTGTTATAGTTTCTGGTTTAACCCAAAACATGCAACATATGCATATCAAAGCCGTAATGTACCCTAGAATGGATCCTATAATGATCCACGATTTCAAAGACTTTTGTGGAGATGCCACACACCTTGAATGCATCCTTTGTAGAGAAGACAGTTCTTGAGTTATGAGTTTCCCTTTGAAAACAAAATACATCCTCAATATAACAGCAAACATAAAGTGCAAATTGGATGTCATATCTTGTCTTTTAAAAGAATCCTTTGCAAAACGATATGTATTAACAATTAAAATGCAAATTGAAATAATATTGTAAAAGTTGCATAGTATTTTTTCGAAGATTCTTAAGACAAGCGAGATATTTCTGTCTGGATATGGTACACCTAATAAGAAAAAGAACTTGAAAATCAATTTTATATCATTGTCTTCGTTTTGATTTGACTTAATCTCGGCCATGATTACCAATGAAACTCATGTATTTTGATTAAAGATCTATAACACGTTAAAAGTCACATCCTACCATCATTGCTCACCATTGGTATCTTCTTTTATGGTTTCTACTTTTTTGAGAAGAAAATTATTTATAACAAGAGCATTCAGTTTTCTAAATGGAACACGAGAAGAAATAGTTTTATTACATAATTACATAATTAATTTTTTCATAATTTCTGACATTATTTAGATGAAAATGTTTCCAAGTAACAAAACCTTTGAGACATCAATATATCGATTATGATGTACATCCGACTAGTTTTTAAACTTTTTGTTTAAAAGATCTTCCATGAAACACACATTGTAAATATGTTTGTATAAGTTACTACACTAAATCGACGTATATATAATACATTTGTTTATTCTAAGAATAAATGCACTGGCAATTTAATGGATGGGTTCTTTGACACTATTCGAACGATGCCACTTTGTAAATTTAGACGCATTATCATTCCACTTAAAAAAAATCAATAATGTCCATTTTATTCAGCTTTTGTTTCCAAATTTTTATTGAATACACAAATGAACAATGATTTCTTTTTCTGGAAGAATCCTTAAATCGTTGAACTTTATGGCAAGAGCGAGTAATTCTTTTGGCTCGAGGATCACATTGTGAAATTGAACCATAAAAATTACTTAGTAAAATAAAAAATAGTAGGCGTTTTTTTAAATATATTTATTGTGTTAAACTCAAAGCATCTATAACCGTAAACACATTTAATTTTAGAATCAGTTTAAGGCAACTGTGTACCATCGTTAAAAATTTTTTAATTTTAATTTTTGAAAGTTGATTTTAATTGTATTTATAATAAAGGCCATTATTAAGTAATAATTCCATAAAAAATTTCAAGTTTATTGCAATATGTTTGTAAAATTTAAACTTGTGTTTTTAACATTTTTTTAAATCTCTAAGGCTTTTTTAAATATGCACATTTTCTTTTAAAATTTTTTTCGAAGTATACCTTATAATATACTACATAAAACTGAGTATGATTTTCTTATACTGCTGCTCATTAACTGTGTATTCATTTTTTCGTTGTGAAGCATACAAAACTTATCGAAAAAGCAATAATTTTGATTGTGAAAATTTTTAAAAAAATTACTCATATCATAGAGTTAATTCTATGTACAGTTTTACAAAGCATATATTTTAGAACATTTATAAAAAAAATTCACATCCCTTCTTCAACTATCAAAAAAGCCTTAGGGTTTTGAATGATAGCTTATGATCAAAAATACAACATGGAGAAATATCACTTTGAAGTTTTCATTACATGAACAGCATTGAAATGTTAATAAGTTTTATGAAATGTTAATAAGTTTGTTTAAATGGGCTTGCCATAAGAAATGTCAAAAATGTAAAACAATTAAATAGTATACTGGCATAATGAATATATAGAAAAAAACAAATAAAAGATCAATATTTCAATAAAACTTTACATTAATAATTATAAAAAAAACGCACACCTCAGAGCTAATTTTATGCTTAGTTTTACAACTTAAGAAAAGCACAACATGTACAAAAGATGTTTATGCCTTTATTTTTTTATTTCCATAATTCGAAAGGTTTCACATGTTAAATATTGTACACGGATGAAAGTTAAATCAAATAAAAATGTATCGGTAAAAAATATCAAAATCGAAAAATTGAACACGTGCATTTGTTTAAACGAATATTTTAAAATATTTTAATGTTAATTGTGTTGAATTTCACATACACATGGGATATATATATATATATATATTTATATATCATTGAAAACATAAAAATGGGCGAGATTTGCTATTTTTGCGAATTAGAATTTTATCTGAGTTATCAGAATGAGATTTAGTATTTGTGCTTTGGGAGAATCGGTTTTGAAACTTTTAATTTCATTCATAACATCATAAAAAGTACGCACAACTTTTAAATCTTGACCTAATCTATTTGCTCTTCCAACAAACAATACATAAACTAGAATTTTTGCATGAATTGCACAATTCGTTCTTGAAATGATTTGTTACTGTACATGTAATTCTACATATGTTTAGACTTATTTGTGTGAGGTAGAAAAATAATTAATTCATTTTTTATTAGGCACTTTTCTAGCAGATGATCTAAAAAGAAGGCGTGGAAGTTTTGTTTAATTGTATTCTGCTGTCCAGCATCAAAAATTATTCCATAAATTCCATGGTACGATTTACACAATTTTTTTAAATTTTGTGGACACTTTACACAAATTTTTTTATTTAATGATTTTTATAATTTTTTTGGCTGACTCCTGTGTATATTTAGAGTGTAATACAGATTTTGTGCTCAAAATTTCAGGAAAGCTAACCATTTAATTTTGTAAGGGAAAAACTTGAAACTTATGAAGTGATTTTAAAATGCTACTCCTCCTACAAAAATTAACGTACATATATGAAATTTGATTTTCAAGTACGCCACACTATGTGTAACAAAAGATGGTATAGGTTTTGCGATAACATGATTAATTTTTGTACAATATTTCTTTTTTTTATTGCTTATTGAAAATTCTTTAAAAATGTGTTAATCTTAATTTTATTATTTTTTAAAAAATAAGTATTGCTTTGATTGAAAAATGCATACCAACTTTTATTCCACGTGTGACGGATCTATACGTGACCTCCTACTAATCCTCTTGGGTATTCTTTGGGGTTGGCAAATTTTATCAATCGTCTCCTAAGACGAAAACGTGATATGCAAATTAAGTTTATTATATATAGTTCTAGTTCGCGAGTTAAAGGAGTTGTTGAGTTAGAAGTGAAGAAGATTAGATAGCAGAAAGTTAGAAGGTTATAGTTCAGTTAACTAGTGGTAACAAGAGAGAAACCAGGTGAAGATTACCATATAGGGTTGGAAAAGCCTTGCAAAAGATTAAAGACAGGAAGTTGTGATTGATAAATTAAATTGATTAGGAAGACTGCCTAAGTTCAGGTATTGTCACCTTCCTATTACGTTGGTATTTTAAGTATTAAAGTGGTTAAGGGATATTAGGTATATATCTATTGTGTAAAGTAATATTAAGGAGAGACTATTATTATAAAGTAATTTAGGAAATGTATTCTCCCAAAACGGACTCTCGTCCCCTTCCTCAGTTGTCTGATTGGATCATCCTATTTATAGTCTTGCTTGAATTGCGTTTGAGTCAATTAAAGTGCTAAATAAAATAATTGGAAACTATCATGTCGAATAATCCTTCACTTCCTTCCACACCTTTAGCTGGGTCACGGAGTAGACGGGAAGTAGGCTTGTTACACATGTACTATTAGCAACAAGTAAAAAAAAATTCCCAAGTATAAGGCACAATAGAAAAAAGCCTTAGCGTTTTAAATAAAGACAAACTAGTTATTTTATCTTTCCGAGATAAGTCAGTTCAAAGTTTCGATTTTCCATTGGGATGTGAATAAAATAAAAAACGTAATAGTTATCACAACTCTGCGTTTTTTAAACTTAGAGCTTTCACATTTGTCAGTTTGTGGAAATGTATTTAGAAAATATTTTTGATTTTTTGACCGATTTTTGTCAATTGAATCTTACTGTGTCCCTTTAATAAAAAATGCAGGTAAGCTTTGAAATTTTGCAGGCATGCTTATAATGTTACGAGGTATCATATAAGTCAATGAAAAATATCGATAGCTTGATGATTTTTTAGGTATTATGTCACCTTAATGAACCAAATGTAATTTATCACACTTTTATGCAATTTTCTTGAAGTCAGGATTGTGAGACTGCTAGTTGAAATTCTTATCATAGCCTGCAAATTGATGCCAGCCAACTTGCATTTTTATCTACTTTTGTTGATTTTCATACAAGAAAAACTGCTCACCCAAATATGTCACCCCAAATAAAAAGCCACAGAAAATTTCTTCATACATAGAAATTTTTTATCAAAAATTTGTAAATGTCAATTATTTTAACATCATGAAACCTTTTCTTTACATTGTGATCTGAATGCAAATGAATAAGTTCAAGCTGCATCTCCTGAGGTGCTGTATCAATATCAACAGTGTGCTGCTGACTGGGTGGCGCATTTGGTTTGTAGCTGGCCTTCTGTACCCAAGGTTGCGGGTTCGACCCCTGCCCAAGTCAGTGGATTTTCATGATGCAGAAAATCGTCAGCGGCCATGTCGTATGATTAGGCAGCATGTAAAAAACCCTTGAAGTGCCCGTTTGGCTTGGGTTCTCTCCGCAAAATTAAATTTCCAAATTCAATTTCACATCGTCAGAGCTTAGGTGCCTCCCTCTGGGGAGAATACTGGGCGTCAAAATTACTTGCGGTGATTGGTGCCGCCTATACTAAAAAGTAATACCAGCTCCTGGGGAATGAACTAGGTCTGCAAAGGTAAGAAATGCCAATACGCAGCTCCATTACAAAAAAAATATCAGCTGTCTGAGTGTAATGGAGTAAGAGATAAAATTCAACATTTATGTTATGTTGATGTTCTTTAAAGGCCTCGAGATAACTAATAATCAACAGAATAAACTGTTTATTTTAACAATAACTATAATGAAATGGGACAAAACAATTAAGACATTAAAACATTTAAACGCGCGTCGTTGCCTAAATGGCTTTCATTATTCTGAAGAGGGATTATATATATATACTAGCTGTTACCCGCCCGCTTCGCTGGGTATCTCATGATGTTTTATAAATTTTTACTGCTTATATATATGTGTATAAATTATTGATATCTAAGTCCTAGCATTAAGAATTGGATGGTATTGAAAAATATACTTATACCTTTAACTGTCGCAAAAAAAAGGGCAGAAATCATCTAATTTGTATTTTCTAAAAATCTCTAAAATTGAAGTATAGTATTTTTGTAGCGGTTCTCTACTTTACGAAAGGAATCTGCTTATCAAATTTCAAGACTGTACGTCTAACAGTTTAAAAATGGGGATAATTGTCTATAACGCCACTTGAGCCCCCGCAACGCCACTTCTGGGTCTGTTTTCACAAAACCCATTTTGTAGGGGAATTGCACTCTATGAAAGGAATCTGCTTAGCAAAATTAGAAGACTGTGCATTAAATTAATTAAAAATGCAAAAAAATTATCAATAACGCCCCTTGACCCCCCGCAACGCCACCTAGGGTTCGATTTTCACAAAACATATTTTGTAGTGTATTTCTATTCTATGAGAGGAATCTGCTTACCAAATTTCAAGACTGTGAGTCTAATGGTTTAAAAATAGAAATAATTATTTATATCTGCACTTAACCTCCTGCAACACCCCTTGGGGGTCAATTTTCTCCAAACCCGTTTTGTAGCGGATATTTACTCCATGAAAGAAACATTTCTACCAATTTTCAAGCAGCTACGTCAAGTAGTTTAAAAACGAAAATATTTATCTATTACGCCACTTATACCCCGCAACGCCACTTAGAAGTCTGTTTTCACAAAACCTTCTTATAGCTGACTCTATTAAATAAATCTATTTATCAAATATAAAGACTGTGCGTCTAATAGTTTAAAAATGGAAATAATTATCTGTAATTATCTGTCTGTGTACAATTAAGTCCCGCAACGCCACTTGGGGGCAATTTTCACGAAACCCATTTTGTAGCCTATCTCTACCCTATGAGAGGAATCTGCTTACTAAGTTTCAAGACTGTACGTCTAATAACTTAAAAATCGGAATTTATAACGCCCCTTAAACCCCCACCCCCGCAACAGCCCTTGGGGGTCAATTTCCCCCAAACCGGTTTTGAAGCGGATATTTACTCCATGAAAGAAACATTCCTACCAATTTTCAAGCAGGTAGGTGAAGTAGTTTAAAAATGAAAATATTTATTTATTACGCCACTTATTCCCCTGCAACGCCACTTAGAGGACTGTTTTCACAAAACTTTCTTATAGTTGATCTCTACCCTATGAAAGAAATCTATTTATCAAATATAAAGACTGCGACTAATAGTTTAAAAATGGAAATAATTATCTATAACGCCACTTAAGTCCCGCAACGCCACTTGGGGGCAATTTTCACGAAACCCATTTTGTAGCGGATCTCTACCCTATGAATAGGAATCTGCTTACTAAGTTTCAAGACTGTACGTCTAGTAACTTAAAAATCCGAATTTATAACGCCCCTTAAACCCTCCGCCCCCGCAACACCCCTTGTGGTCAATTTTCCCAAAACCCATTTTGTAGAGGATATTTACTCCAGGAAAGAAACTTACCTACCAATTTTCAAGCAGGTAGGGGAAGTAGTTTAAAAACGGATATATTTATCTTTTACGCCCCTTAATCCCCCACAACGCCACTTAGAAGTCTGTTTTCACAAAACCTGTTTTGTAACTGATCATTATTCTACGAAAGGAATCTATTTATCAAATTTAAAGACAGTGCGTCAAATAGTTTTAAAAATGAAATAATTATCTATAACACCCCCTAAGCCCCTGCAACGCCACTTGGGGGTCGATTTTCACCAAACTCATTTTGTAGCGGATCTCTACTCTCTGAAAGGAATCTGCTTACCCAATTTCAAGATTGTACATCAAGTAGTTTAAACATGGAAGCAATTATTTATAATGCCCCTTAACCCCCTTAACGCCCCTTGTGTTTCGAATTTCGGAAAATCCGTTTTTAGCTGCGTCTACTCTATGAAAGGAACATGTCTACCAAATTTCAAGTCTGTAGGTTGAATAGTTCCGGAGATATCGTGATTAGTCAGTCAGTGAGTGAGTCGCTTTTCTCCTTTATATATATACTAGCTGTTACCCGCCCGCTTCGCTGGGTATTTCATGATGTTTTATAAATTTTTACTGCTTATATATATGTGTATAAATTATTGATATCTAAGTCCTAGCATTAAGAATTCGATTGAATTGAAAAATATACTTATACCTGTAACTGTCACCTGTTGATAAAAAAAAAGGGCAGAACTCATCTAATTTGTATTTTCTAAAAATCTCTAAAATTGAAGCATAGAATGATGTTTGCTCTTTCGTAACTCAAAAACCAAGAGGATTCCCGCAAAACCAATTTTCGGTGGATCTCTACTCCGTAAATTGAACATGCAAGCCAAATTTCAAGTCTAAATCTAACAGAAAAAAGCAAAAATTTTACTATAAATATCCCCGTAATCCCGTTGAGAGCCGTTTTCCAAAATTACTGCTCTTAGTGGATTTCAATTCAACAAAAGAAAAATGCAAACCAAATTTCATTATTATAGTCCTTGTAGCTCGAAAAAAGTAATTTTTTTTGTCAATATGTCCCAGTAACCCCCTGCAACCCCCAGAACTTGATTTGCTTAAAATTTATTCTTAGTGGTTCCCTATTCAACAAAAGAAACATGCTTAACAAATTTCAAGTATATGGGGCTATCAATTAAAAACAGGAATTTTTTTCTGTAACTCCTCTTGACCCTCGCAAACATCTTTGGGGTCAATTTTCAGTTTACTCTTTGTTAGAGGAACTCTATTTCATGAAAGGAACATGCCTACCAATTTTCAAGCAGGATGATCAAGTAGTTTAAAAATGGAAATATTTATCGATTACGCCTCTTAATCTCCCGAAATTAAACTTAGTAGTTGATATTCGCGAAACCCATTTTGTAGGGGTTCTCTACTTTACGAAAGGAATCTGCTATCAAATTTCAAGACTGTACGTCTAACAGTTTAAAAATGGGGATAATTGTCTATAACGCCACTTGAGCCCCGCAAAGCCACTTCTGGGTCTGTTTTCACAAAACGCATTTTGTAGGGAATTGCACTCTATGAAAGGAATCTGCTTAGCAAATTTGAAGACTGTGCATTAAATTAATTAAAAATGCAAAAAAATTATCAATAACGCCCCTTGAACCCCCGCAACGCCACTAGGGTTCGATTTTCACAAAACATATTTTGTAGTGTATTTCTATTCTATGAGAGGAATCTGCTAACCAATTTTCAAGACTGTGAGTCTAATAGTTTAAAAAAAGAAATATTTATTTATATCTGCCCTTAACACCCCTTGGGGGTCAATTTTCTCCAAACCCGTTTTGTAGCGGATATTTACTCCATGAAAGAAACCATTCCTACCAATTTTCAAGCAGGTAGGTCAAATAGTTTAAAAACGAAATATTTAACTCTTACGCCACTTATTCACCTGCAACGCCACTTAGAGGTCTGTTTTCACAAAACCTTCTTATAGCTGATCTCTACTCTATGAAAGAATATCTTTATCAAATATAAAGACTGTGCGTCTAATAGTTTAAAAATGGAAATAATTATCTATAACGCCCCTTAAGTCCCCTCAACGCCACTTGGGGGCAATTTTCACGAAACCCATTTTTAGCGTATCTCTACCCTATAAGAGGAATCTGCTTACTAAGTTTCAAGACTGTACGTTTAATAACTTAAAAATAGGAATTTATAACGCCCCTTAAACCCCCCGCCCCGCAACACCCCTTGGGGGTCAATTTTCCCAAAACCCATTTTGTAGCGGATATTTACTCCAGGAAAGAAACTTACCTACCAATTTTCAAGCAGGTAGGTGAAGTAGTTTAAAAACGGATATATTTATCTATTTACACCCCTTAATCCCCCGCAACGCCACTTAGAAGTCTGTTTTTCACAAAACCCGTTTTGTAACTGATCATTATTCTACGAAAGGAATCTATATATCAAATTTAAAGACACTGCGTCAAATAGTTTAAAAATGGAAATAATTATCTATAATGCCCCCTAAGCCCCTGCAAACGCCACTTGGGGGTCGATTTTCAGCAAACTCATTTTTGTAGCGGATCTCTACTCTCTGAAAGGAATCCGCTTACCCAATTTCAAGATTGTACATCAAGTAGTTTAAACATGGAAACAATTATTATTAAAGCCCTTAACCCCCCGTAATGCCCCTTGCGTTTCGAATTTCGGAAATCCTTTCTTAGCTGATGTCTACTCTATCAAAGGAACATGTCTACCAAATTTCAAGTCTGTAGGTTGAATAGTTCCAGAGATTTCGTGATTAGTCAGTCAGTCAGTCAGTCAGT
>BMAO01009185.1:0-16932 GCA_019973975.1 Trichonephila clavata | reverse complement strand
TGCTTGCTGTTTCTACATTATTACTTTCTTCTTTAAATTGAAATCTAAAACACTTCAAAAAATCAGCGTCTGGTTCGATGTTTAGTATGTGGTTTCTGAGTAAATAAAATAATTTGCGTATTTACTGTCGCAACGTTCAACAACACAAAAAATATTGTCATAGACTAACGATTACATTTTTTCTAGCCATTGAATATGATGTGGTTATTTTGTCAAGAACTATAATTGCTCCCTCAGTAAAATTATCTGGATTAATCATACTTGCTATTATACTCTTCATATTTCGATTCTTCCTCATCATCCCGCAAAGAGACTTTCTTCATCTGAAAATACTTGACTATATCTATTAAATACTGTACCTATTTAATTTCTTAAATATCACATTTCTTCATCATAACTACACTAATGCATGATTGCATAAATTTTAAAGCGTGTGTTCATGCATTTAAAACTAACGGCGATTTATGAGCAGGGTATGACATACCCGAAGAGAGGTATCCAAAAAATAAAAAAAAAAGAATTAAGCTAAGGCACCTCAAAGGATATGACCTTAAAGTCAGCTAAACGAGAAATTATTCATTTTCCGAAAAAGTTTCAGATTGAATCTTGCAAAAAGTTAGGCCGTGGGTATGACATACCCTGCGCGAGAAGTGCCGAGTTAAACACTCCTATGTCTTCGGTATAATTAGCCATGTTGGAAATTTTCGTAAAGCTACTTTTGCAGAAATCTTTTTTTGAGACGCCTTTGTTAAGCATCCATCCATAGTGCGCCGTCAGTGCCGCTATAAGCAAGAAATCTTTTCTATTACGGTATTGTTGTCTCTGCCACGAATTTTGCTACAAATGAAGGATGTGTGTAAAGAGTAACATTAATGGAAGGTGGGCCAACACACTGTAATATATAGCGTTCTATTTGTCTTAAACTATATTATGCTATCGAGAAATCGGGACTTATTTTGATCTTTCAATAACTTTTTTTAAAAATTCAGTATATTTATTCGGCCCTGTTCGTTTTATTTTGAGAAGTTCATAAAAAGTTTGCTTGAATGACTGAACTATATACAGCCGCCCTCGTGCGGTACACGCGCTGCACACTTGCTAGGATCGGTCCTGCTGACACCGTCGATAGGGAAGCGTTAGCAACACAATTCAACGTTTATAAACATACATCAATCACCTCCGAAGACACTCCTCCCTTATAGTTTACACACGTTTAATACACGACGATTGCTAATTGACAAGCAAGGGTTGCAATTTAATAATTATGTTTAGATTTTTCAGAATATCCGTTTTTTTTTCCTAGAGACACATTAATTATTTTCTCTCTCTCTCTCCCCCCTTCTCTTTTAAATTTCCATTTCCCTCTTTCTGAGAAAACCATTCAAAATACATCCTGTTGCTACCAAAGAAGTTGTGAATGTCTGTCTTATCTTGTTATTCTTGCAGTGGGATTGTTAAGTGAATATGGTGCATACAGATGGGTTTGCTTTCAAACAGTTAAGCATTTCCTGTTCTGAACTGCTCATGCACTTTTTGGAAAAAAGATTCCCCTTGAGCACCAACTGCGTTGAAGTGAATTTATGTTTTCTCCTTTAATGTATTATTTGTAATAATACAGGGTCTCCTCGACCTATTAACTTTCCAAAGACAAGATCGTAAGTCGGATTCCTATTTTTCGACAACCTTTTCCCTTATTTGGTTTTTCAATTTCTATTAGCTCTCTCTCTCTCTCTCTCTCTCTCTCTCTCTATAATATATATATATATATATATATATATATATATATATTTCATGTTGTTCAAATTTTCAATCCTTAATAAAATACTTTTTATTCATCCAATCAAGTTCAAATAATTTTTTTAAACTTGTAGTGGATCACTTTATGTTATACAGTTTTTTCAAATATTAATTATTTCATTACCAGTTAATTAATTGAATTAAATGAATTACCGGTTTTCGGCGCTAACTTAGATTCGTCTCATTATTGTAACAATGTAACTGTTAAAACAATGCCAAAAGTTGGCGTCGAAAACCGGTTTTTCAGCCAAGCTAGCCAAACTGGGTGTGCATTGTTACAACAATGCAGACAAATCATTTTCTTTTCAATTCCTACTATTAGTTCACTCTCTCCCTATATATATATATCTTGTTCAAATTTTCAATCGTTAATAAAATACTTTCTATTCATCCATTCAAAGCAGTACTTCACTTAAATTTTTTTTATATACTTGTTTGTTAACATTTCGGTTTGACGCTGCACGAGGACTGTTGCGACGCCCCTCATAATTCTGAATTTCAGTCAATTAACGAGGGCGACACCTGAGCTGATACTCCACTGTCTAGATTTTCACACCACTCTAACGTGAGCAATTGAACTTCAGCAGATTTAACTTACATTAGCCTATCTACACAGGTGGTCTTCAAAACTCGACTTTTTTGTGGACTTCGGCCACGAGTTGAAGACCATGTGACACTCTGCTACCCGGGGCCATGCTATTTTCATTGAGATAGATAATAAAGTTGTACATAAAATACAATAATTCAATCTATGAACAGGAAAAAAAATTGTACATATCGTGTGAAAAATATATAAAACTAATATATAAATAGAATTCTCACACACAGAAGAAATATTGCAATTGAGAGATGAATAGATCAGATTCTGAACTTAGTGATCTTTTGGGTGATGACTAAAATGGGGGCAAAGCATATAAACGACGCATACTAGAAGGAGAATCAAAGTTCAGATCAGAGAGATGGGGGGAAAAAAACATGGAAATATTTGTTATACTAAGACAATTTTGGATCATCCTTTACTATCAAAATCTCTTGAACCCATTTATTTCATTGTAAAAGCTAAAGAAAATTCTTGGTTTCAATACAAACAAGATGTTTAGTGTCAGTTTTCAGAGAGAGAGAGAGAGTATCAAATAAATTCCTCCAAAACTCAAAATGGATCTCTTAAAATTTAGGCTATATAGCTGAAGATCGCAGCGTCTATGCCTACTAACAAAAGTATTTTAAATGATGATGAGGATACAGTGTTGTAATTCCTCCCGCGATAATATCGAAGTATTGTAGTCGCCTGCTAAAAGGCCCTGTCAGGATAAAAGGCATGATATGTACAGCCATTTTCGATGTGTTGATGACATTTCAAGGCCTCGCAAGTGCAGATTTGAAAACATACGAGCAGTTCGAAAACATGTTGCGAAAAATGCAGTGTGTTTATTATACTTATCAAAAGCAAAACTGATGCCTTAAAGATTTTCATAGTAAATAAATAATGAGTCAACAAAAGAATTAATTATATATCAATAATTTCTTATTTGTAACAATTTTAGTTGAATTAACTGTTTCTTCTATCAAACTTAATGCCAAAAAATGTATAAACTCGTAAATTTCACAGAAAAACACCCAACTCACACACACACATGCCGTCTACGTTCTAGGTGGGAGCTGGAATTTTTTAAATTATTTTTCCCAATGTCATTGGAGTCCATATAGTATTAATAACAGTATAATAAAATAGAAAAAGATAAAAATATTTCGGGTCTTAAAGGGTTTATACTAGAATGAATTTTGTCAAGGGTGTGGAAGTAGCTTGACTTGATATAATCGAAGAACACATTCAAGCATCTTCCTGTCAATGGAACGGTTGAATATTTATTGCCAGCCACATGATTGCATAAAATATGAATTTCTTTGTGATCCTCTAATTAACGGGGCAATTTTTTAGCGCTTTTTTCACGGAGTGGAACAAAAGCGCTATTAGGACTCAAATTTCGTCTTCGTCTTCGTTCCATATTTTGTCGTACCTGTTTCTAAGCCAATAAGCAACCAATTGACCTCGGGTTTTCGGCATTTGGTCACATTTGTGACCTAGATGAGCCGAATCATATTTAAATTTTTCCAGTAGTTTTCCCGAATTTTCCAACAGATTTTCCTGAATTTCGCTAGATTATAACAAAATTTTCTCAAATTTTACCTAGTAAATTTATTGTTTGCAAAAGTTTAACTTTAAGGGTCTCAGGACCCTTAACATATATCTGTGCACTCGAAAAAAACATCCTTCTTTAAACCAATGTAACTTAGCAATAAAGCAAAACAATCATTTGAAATTTTTATCACATGATAATCACATATATTTACATTCGTCCTCAAATTTCCGGAGAATTTGAGAAACAATTTTAAAATTTATAAGGAATAAAAATTAGACAATTTTTGAAAAATTTGAAAATTAGTATTTTACAGCGCGCAAAATTCTGAAATACAAAATTGATCAAAATTTACAAAATTAACTTTACTTGGTATAAAAATGTTCACTTTCAAAGTTATACAAACTTTTAAAAAATTTAGAGAAAAAATACATTTTTTAAATACAATTACAACGAAAATTTTAAAATGTTTAAGAAAAAATA
This sequence comes from Trichonephila clavata, assembly GCA_019973975.1. Taxonomy (NCBI): domain Eukaryota; kingdom Metazoa; phylum Arthropoda; class Arachnida; order Araneae; family Nephilidae; genus Trichonephila; species Trichonephila clavata. Next base: position 12,514 of record BMAO01009185.1, on the reverse strand, counting down.
AATTAAATTCAAATAAAAAAAAATTATTAAATTTTTTTTTGAAAATTGAAGTATAAGTTATGAAGAGCCATATTTTGAACACGTGTATGAAATTTCAAATCGATCTTATAAATAGTTTCTGAGAATTTCTGCGCGCAAGCTAAAATTTGTTGTTTTGAGAAAAATGAAGTTAAAGATACGAAAGAGATAGGGATTTTGTTTAAATTGCTCTAGTTATTTCTCAATAACTTCGGAACTTTTTACAGTATCAACAACATTTTGGTATCAAAATGCTCAGAAATGTTGAGGCTTTAACATACATTTTTTTCAAAAAATTGAAAAATTTGCAATTTAAGAGTCCTTATACCCCTTAAGTAATGTAGTAGTTAAGTTATTATTAATTGTATATACTTTTCATTGTTAAACTTAAAAGAATAAATACATAGAAGCGAGTTTTATGCCTAGGCAAGGAGTTAAGTCACCTTGTGTCCGGGCTTTTGTAGCTTCTGTAAAAAAAATTTTTTTTTTTTTTTTTTTTTTTGCTTTTTTTATAGTGCTGATACAGATTTGTGTCATTATTTCTTTTCAGCTCAATAGCAGTACATTTAGAGGAGTGGTACAGTACACACTACTTTCTGTTAGTAAAAAGTTCATTAGTTGCATTATTGTAAAATACAACATGTGAATAACGCGCTAAAATTACTTGGCCATGCCTATGATTGATATCTTGTTTTTTTATCATTTCACACTTGCATTTTATGTTTTTCATCTAATAATATGACTTTGATATTTCTTGTTTTCTCATGGTTCTGTATTTTACGTAGCCGCTTAATCACATATTTTTGAAAAATTCTAAGAAACTTTTTTGAAATAGGTGAAGATTTGCAAATAAAAATTTGAAAAGGCTTTTGATTAAAAAATATAAATTAGTTTTCCGTTTTGCCCCAAATGAATGGTTGTTTTAGAGGCTTCATGCCCTTTATGACAAAAAGAAATAATTAATTATTAAACTGAATTTTAATAATGAAAATTTTTAACGGTGGGGACTTAAAAATTACGCACGATTCGTGGAAATGAAAAATGTGAACCTACATCCTATTTTATACCTTATTTATAAATAATGATAATAATATTTAAACTAACGGATATCTTTATATAAAGCAAGAATATTTCTCTTCTATGATTAGCATTCCTTTAGGTGGGCAAGGTAGCATAGTTGTCAAGGTCACGGACTCGGGGACGGTGTTTCAGTTTTTTCGAGGTCCGTTGCCAATAGCCCTCGTGCAGCTTTATAGTACGACGTAAATATAACCCCTCCCCCTCTCTCTCTTATCATCACTTTTAAGCTACGGTATGGTTTGTTTCTATACCTTTCCTAAAGGAAATATTAATTGATTCTGGAAAAGCAGAAAAAGAAGTTAAAAATTGTAGCAATGCTTTTGAATATAAGCGATTTGTATAGACTTTTTTTTATGAATGATGTAAAATCGAAACATGTGGACGAATATTGAATATTCTAATAGTTCTCATTCCTTATTATTAACAATTTCAGTTATCGAAACCTCTTGATTCACGCAAATTAGATTATACAGACTGTATTATGTCATTTAAAAAAATCTTTTAGTTCTCTTTTTGCAACAAATCGAATCCTTCTCCCCTTCCATGTGTAATATCTTATAAAAACTTCCAAACAGATCTCTCAATTCTTGTTTTTTCCGATTAGAACCAAGAAACTGTGAACGAGGATTCTTTCTCAAGATAAAGGAATAAATTGATCTGGAAGCTTATTTTTCTTTTGATAAATTCTGAACGACCTAATATGAAGATGATTGTGTTTTCCGTCTCGAAATCACAATATTCTGGTATTAAGTGGCTCCAAAATCGAGATAGGGTTGAAGGCTCATCAGATTTTTTTTTATCAGAAGAACTTCGAGAGTTAATTGTTCGACGGTATCAAGAAGGCGTATTTTCTGTTTCGAAAAGCAATGAGATCTCTTAGGTTTCACAAATAACTTCAAGGTGAAAAAGTACAAGTTTTTTGGAAGCATTGATAAGAAAGGCTTATGGTTTCACAGCTATAGTTTGTTTAAAATGTATATATTCTTCATTTTTTCCCTTTCTTTATTGGCAATAATTCTTTGAAAAAATTAGGATCTTTCTGTAAATAAAATTATAATTTTATTTTTTAAAACAGTTGATATTTAAGCAAAATAACAAGATTTATAATCTTGATTTTTAAGTAATATAGATATTACTTAAAAATTAAGAAATGTAAACACATCCATAAGCACAAAAACATTTTGTAAAAAAACTACCGTAAAATCCGGTCTATGTAAGACGCGCAACTATACTTTCAAGCCGCATTTTTTAATTTTTAGGTTTGTTTGCCATATACACCCTCCTCCTTTTATTTTTAATAAAGAAACCTGAAATATACAAGTGCAATGCTCTTATGTGTTGAGCTATTATTCCATTTGAGCTATTATTCCAAGCTTTCGGAAAAATAACATACTTCTAGAACTACAACCCCTTAAATTCATAAGAGGGATGTCTTTCTTCTAAAAAACATTTTGATCTAATATAAATATTTTTTCTCATCTCTTTTTTTTTTTATTTTTGAAGCTATCCTTTTTATAAACCTGTAATATTTTTATATTCACCCGTAAATTTCAATCTTATTTTTTGTGTTAAAAGTGCGCGTTATACCCCGGATTATACGGTATTTTCGAAGTAAACTCTTAAATATTTAGCACTTTGTCTTAATAATTTAATATGTGTTAGGCTGCATTAAATTATCTAGATCTACTATAAACGTGATTACTATTCTTTATGTTGACGTAACCCTAAAAATTAAAATTTTATAACAAACTTACTTTATAACTAAATTAGTTATTTTGTGTTTTAAAATTGAAAGAACACAAAACCAACCGCATTAAATAGTTACATTTTTGCGATTTGTAATTGATGTACAAGAAATTTGTTCCAGCATTTTTGGTTTTTTGAAGAAAGAACATATATTGTTTAGGTCTTAATTTTATATGAAGTGTCATAGGGGGGAGTAACTTAAATTGCTATGCCATATCTTGCGTTTCTTTTTCCTTTTCGTTCTTTCAACAATCAAAGGTAATAATTCTGCTTGAAATGAAATCCAGAGAGAAAGATTCTTCTATGCAAAAAGCATTGAGGTATCAATTTAATACTATTTTCATTTGTATCGAATTAGAAATATGTAACGAACAACCAGAAACTGCACAACATCATTACAGAAAGAGGAATTTAAGGAAAATTTAGTGAAAAGGGGAAATAGTTTTTGCTAAGAATTGGAACAATCTAAGGGAGGCATATAGAATATTTTCCATTTCGTTAACATTTCTCTAAAATTGTATAACGGACTATAAAAACAGAAGAGTCTTAATTCTCTCTGGGGAGTCCGACGTTTTAGCTGGTGCCTTATTTTTCTCCAAGTATTATGTCTGTACGATATTATTAGTAAGCAATTATCGGATTTACTACAAAGAGCAAACTAGTTGCAGGCAGAAAACAGACCTTATTTTCTACATTTCATTTTGAAACTTTTCTAATACTACAAACATACCGTAAAATCCGGCGTATAAGGCGCATTTTTAACACAAAAATTAAAATCGAAATTTACGGAGGCGTACTATACGCCGTGTATAAAAATGATAGCTTTAAAAATAAAAATAAGAGATGAGTATAAAAAAAAAATAATTAGACACCTACATATATCGAAATTGGAAACTGTTTATTTAAAAGAAAAAATCCCTATCTTAAGAACTAAAAAGGCCGTAGTTCCAAAAGTATACTATTTTTTCAAAAGGTGGGATAATTCTTCGAATAAATGACTTCAAAACATAAGAGCAGGGGTGGGCAGACTTTTCCAGGGTACGGGCTACTTCTAATTTTTTCAAGGTGTTGCAGTCTACCCAGTATCGTAGTGTAGTGATCTAAAACAAAGTCTACAATACAGTTAGACCTCTATTTTATGAACCTCTATCTTGTGAAGACCCGCCGTGTAGGGGAGCGATGCACGTTAAATCTGTCGAGAGCTCAAACGTCCTCCCGTTGGTGTGGTAGTTAGGAGAGGGGGGTGCCAGCTCAGGTGTCGTCCGCGTCACTTGACCATGGCTCAAAATTACGCGAACCGTCGCCAAAAGCCCTCGTGTAGCTAAAACAGTGCGACGTCAATATTCACTCACTCTCTCACTCACTCTATCTTGTGAATTTTTTTATTTAGGAAACTTTTTTCTGTAGCCAAGAATATTTTACGATTTTCTCCGTGAAATAACCTCCAAATGGCGAAGTGTAATTTCTATTTAACGAAATTTTCTCTAGTGATTCGGATTTTTTTCCCTCCGTATAGTTAAAATATTTCAGGACCTTCATATGATGAAATGATTATTAGGTTTTAGAGAAGGTGGTCACCCCAAAATGTCTTAGCAGTCCACCGGTCGATCGCGATCGACTTAATGCCCACTCCGGCATAAGAGCATTGTTTGGTTTCTTAGGCAAAAAAGGAGTGCGCGTATACGGAAAATATACCTAAAAATGTTAAAAGGTAAATGAAAGTATGGGGTGCGTTATACGCTAGATTTTAAGGTAACTAACTACACTTTATAAAAAAAAGGCCGTTTTTCGTCTGGACATTAATTTAAAAAGAAGTACTATATGTATACAGAAGACTTCTATATGTAATTAAATATACATATATATATTATCACTATATATTATTATTATTACTATTATATTATAACCTCTTATTGTATAAAAACAGCTTTTTAATCAATTTTTTATAGAATGCCGATTGATTGAAATTTTTTTTAAATTTCGTTGAAAGTTTAGTGAGAGAGGAAACAGAGACATTGAAGATGAAATAATATTAGGTTGCAAAACTAAAAATATTTTTGTCATCTAATACTTCTCATTTTCGTCAATATACATTGTTTGTTAAATAATCGAAACAGGTTTAGGTTTTGTGGAATCTTTTGAGACCGAAGTCATGTGATCGGCGTCCCTTCCGTCGAATTCTGGTTCCATTGTGTAAAGTGGTTGATATATGATCTGGTTCAAAGTCTTCACGTTGACATGTAGGAATGTTTGGGTTCCATTGTGTTAAAGTCAGGGAGGGCCTCCGAGTGGGAGCGGCAAAATTGTTTACCGCACAAGGGCGCCTGGGGCAGGGGGCGCCAAAATTTATAGTACTTATAGTTTTCTCTCATTTAATGTTACTTACATAAAAGTTGTTGATAAAAAAACTTGCAATTTTGCATGTTTTATATTTTCTTAGCAGTAAAATAAGATTTTATTTTTTTAAATTTTGTATTTTATATATATATTTAATTTAATTTAATTTTGCTTTCGTTTCTGCGGATTGTTTTCGTTTGTGTAAAACAAAATTTGATTTCCGATACCAACAACAAAAACAAGTTCCGTGTGGAGTTCGCGCTATTATACGGAACGTGTTCAAAATCTAAGAATTTGTAACATGTAACAACAGAAATTGGGAATGATTTGTATCGGCATAAATTTTTATTCATTATATGCTGAGAAGATGTTGTGGCTCAACGTCGTTGTTTTGTTTGCAATGATAATACATATACATTTTTAAAATTATGTAAATCGCTTGGTTTTTCTTCTCAAAGTCATATTTTGCTTCATGTATACTGTTATTAAATTGTCCTCAAAACTCGAAATAAAATCTTTATCGCAGCGTTTCTCAAACTGTGGGGCGCAACCTCCAGGAGGGCGTGATAACCCTACTTGGGGGCACGATGGTATCGTGAAAAATTGAAAAACAAAAGATTTGATAAAATAATTTACAATTCAAAATAATTACAAAGTAAAATACATTCTTATATAATAAAAAATAAAATAACATTCAAACTGATATAATACGCACTACTTATAAATGTATCAGTTCTGTACACAGTATTTGATAATTAACGACGTTTTATAGCGTAGCATTTCGTTTCTGTTTCCTTTTAACGTCCGTAAATACTCCAGCACATACAAATCCTATTAGATAAATTATAAGGCTGAAATTTAGATTTAAAAAAAATAAAGAAACCAAGTGGGGTGCGTTTAAGCGCAAACAACGCCAAGAAAGAGAAGACAGTAAGTAAAAACTGTAGCTTTGTATATATTTAAAATATTCCCATATTTTTATATACTTCATAGAATTCAACCAAGATAGAGCCCTCATTTTTTTTTTTTTTTTTTTTTTTTTTTTTTTTTTTTTTTTTTTTTTGCACCAAGGCCTTTAAATACTTAGCTACGCCACTGCCTTCAGGAAATAATTTTTTTTTTCAAAGAAAGAGATTTGACGCAATTTTAAAGCAGTAATTTCTTCAATTTTACTTCATTCCTTTAAAACTGCAAACGGTAATTATGAATTTACTTTTGATTTATTTTGTATTTTCCCTTGAGACTTAAAAAAATGTGCAAACATTTTTATCATGTTAAAATAAAATCAAAACATACATTTATTATTTGCTTTCCTTTACAAAGGAGGCAGTGAAAATAATGTCCAATTTAATGAAATCTAATTTAAAAAAAATTTTTTTTGTTCAAAACTTTCATTTTAAAATACATAATTTTGAATTTTTTGGAAACCACGAGAAAAACGTTTATACCAGTAATAAACTTACTTCGTAATTAATGTTAAGAATAGTAGAAATTAAAAAACAAATATTTTAATCATTATCCAAACATGCAGAGCAGACTATAAACATAACTCAATTGCTCGCGGAAAGTTCTCAGTACTCCAGATAAATTTTTGAAGGTCGTTACGTTGCAATCGTCCGAGCGAGAATGATTGCATCCATGCCTGAAGGTTCAATTACCTAAAATGAGCAGCTACTCTAAAAATCGTGGTTCTGCACATTCTTTTTGAAATTTTAGGAGGCTTTTCTTGTCGTTGGGGTGTACAGAGCACCCGCGCGAGTGTGTGTGTGTGTGGTGTGTGTGGTGTGAGATCGCGGGTTAAATAGAACTATGGGCATTACTGAAGGCTTATCTTGTCAAGATGTTGATGAACTATTAAAATTGTAGAGGTTCTAAGTCCTCACGTTTGCGTGGTATGGAGATGGTAACACCTGTGGTACAAATTCAGGTGTTACCACCTTCATTTGACAGTGATTCAAAATTTCGAGGTCTACCAGTATAAACCCTCGTGCTGTTTCTAAATGCTATTTTAATAAACAATCAACCGACTAACTTATGTTTCTTTCTTCTCAGCTTTATTTAATCAAAAGTATATTACGATCATTGTTTTAATAATGCATTTAGTTATTCATTAAAGCGTTTATTTTTGGTACTTAATCGTTCTCCAGTAAGAGTAGACAATGGACTGAATTCCCGACGATCACATGATAAATAAAACCTTGTGCTCTATATTGAATTTAAAGCTGCTATTTGTTTTATATTTATTGTTATTTTTGTAAAATTTTAATAAAATTTCAAGTCTGATAATTTGATAAAGATGTTCCAAATATTAAAATTCTTCAGAAAGTTTTTCAAATTTTTAAAAAAAGCATTTTGTTTACCTATGTGCTTTGTCATTGTTGATAAATATTTTAATTTGAAAAGAAAATTTCTGCAAAAAAGTAAAAGTAGGCAACAGTGAAGTGCATGAATTGATTAGAATCATGTGACTATGACGTCACATGACTAGTCCATTCATTAACTTTTGCTTTTTGACAAAATCAGTTGCCATTTAAATTTGCTCAAAACTGTTTTGTGTGTTTAGAAATGTATTTTTTGAAGGTAAAAAAAATTCTTTTTTGAAAAATATATAGCTTTTTTATGTTATATATAACTTTTAGTGCAGCTTTATAACATTACAAAAAAAGTAGTTACTTTTTTCATCATAAAAGAATTTCCACAACTTTACAGTGAAACGTATGAAATATCTGGTGAATGAAATGGTCATAAAACTTTTAAAAAAGAAAACACATATAAATCTACAGCAAACAAATTAAGCGGAGGAAAAAAATTAAAGTGAAAAAATTTTATAAGTACGTCATGTTCTTCACTGCTACCTCAATAATTCGTTTCACGTGGCACACGTCTTACTAAAACTCGGTATTGTTTTATTTATATATGAAAACAGTTAAGAGACCTGCCAAATGTTTTTAATTGGCAGGTGTTATAGAGAGAGTAACGACACCTGAGGCGTACTCGTGTTCTCGACAAATTCGTTTTAATACAAACCATCGCCTTTCAACACCTGTTTGTAGTATAAAAATATTCCTTACACAATGGAAAATACTCTACATCACCTCTTCTTTCAAATATAGAGATTTTTTTTTTCCAGAACCTTGAAAACAAATTGCATTCTAAAAGAAAAATTATTTGCTTTATACACCTTTTAAAAAAATGTTTTAAAAGTTGTTAAATAAATACAACGCAATTTTGTTTTTCGCTGTATTCTTACCAAACAACATATTTTTACGGATATTGAGTTTTTGTTTTCGCCTTGTACCTGCAAATCTGTGTATTAAAAAAATTATACTGAAAAAAAAAATATTTTTCGAAGATTCAAAAGAAAATTGGCAACAGTTGAGAAATTTAGAACCATTAGAAAAAGATTTACGAAAGTTTTAAATAATATAAAGTTATATTCTTGAAAAATTATAAAGTAGTGTTTTAGTTGAACTCACAAAATACACCTTTCCCACGTGTTATAATATAAAAATCCATAAAATATTCTGATAAAATGTGTTTAAATTTATCGAGATTGCACAGACATGCGCATTTTCATAGAATATAATCTTAGAGATCAAAGTGCATTTTTCTCGATTATTTTTTACATTAAATATATCTTTAATGAAAAAAAAAATGTACCTTTTTGAAACAGAGTATATATAACGTTTTAAATAATAATTTTAAAACAGTAAATTAAATTAAAAAGAACACAGATTTTGTTTCTCTTTAAAATGTATTAGAAAACAATAAAATTAATGAAATTCAAAATAATTTTGCATTTTATTTTTTTAAAAATCATCAGTTGATTATAATGCGGAAAATTTTAGTAAATGATGAATAGATTATGCTATTTTTATTGCTAAATTTAAGATAACAGATTCATCATAATTCGTAAGAATTGTTTTCCTGTATTTTATTTGAGTTAGGGGCTTTTAATTATTTTGGTTATTTTTTCACGGACAAACAAAATAGCCATATAAATGTACAATGTACAAAAATATTCAGTGGCCAATGGCATATATATGAGAATGATGGTAACTGTTAATGATGCAGTAATAAAACTCGAATAAAAATAAGTCAAATATATAAAAAAGAAGACAAAAATCAAAGAGGAGTACTAGAATACCATTTTGAAGTAGAAAAATTTTTGTCAATAGTATCTTATATACATATATCTTAAAGAAATAAAAAAAATTACTTTTTCCTTTTTTTTAAAGAAATTTGTGTGATAATCATCCAGATATTTATTTTAGTGGTTCCTTTTCATTTATGATAAGGAAGTTATTGTACTCGTCGCCATTTAGTTGCGCATATTTAATAATAAATAAATTCGGGTTTTTTATTTTTATAACAAAGTAATATCCTAAAATCCGGCGTAGAACGGCTTCAGTCTTAATTTTTAGGTGTATTCTTCGTATAATGCGCCCCCTCCCCCTTTTTTTTTTACAAAGAAACCTAAAATGTACGTGCGCATTGCTCTTATATTTTGAAGTCATTTATTCGAGATTACATTTATTCTGAATATACCATAATTAGGTAAATACGATATTTTAACAGTTGAAAAGTGTTCAAAAAAATTTAAAAAATAAAAAACTTCAAGAAAAGTTGATTAAATGTTCAACTATTAAAAAATTAAACAATTAATTGTTGTTGACCGAAAAGCTGAGAATATACCTTATTAATAAGTTATTCTGTTAAATGAAGTCAAGTGTCAGGATGTAAAGATTAAATTTTTCTTGTTCTTTTATAAATATTTTTTTCTATTATTCTAAATAAGTCTACGTTTCTATATATATATAAATATTGATTTCTTTTTTTTTTTTCTTCTTCTTTTTTTTCTTTTTCTTTTTTTGCGGCCCACTTAAAGTTAAATGTTGTTTATTTGGCCCAAGTTAGCCTTTGAGTTTGACACTTTTGTAGTAAATAAGTGTGTGTATATATATAAACACGTGTAATTTTAATTTATTTTACCTTAAAAAAAGTTGATAATTCAAGGCCTTTTTTCAAAAATCAAAATATGATATATTTAAAGTAAGTTTATAATATCCCTTTTTAACATAGAACGAAAGATGGCTCATGTAAAGAAATAATGCACGAATTTAAATCTTAACTTGTAAACAGAGACAAATTCTAATTGACTACTTAGTTCAAATTAACTTTAATTTATTGCTTTAATTTATTTTTTAATTGTACAATCAAAGAATATAAATATCTTTTAAAAAGATACAATATACATATTTAAATACATATTTTTTAAACTTATAACTGATTAATAAAAAGGTCCTGCGCGAAAAATTTTGCGTTCACTGCATGTATGCTTACAGTAATTTTTATTTTCATCTGCATTTGCAATAAATTTTGTATGAATCATAACCATGGATCATAAAAACATTTCTGCTAAACATTACTTAATGTCGTCCCGTAGTGGACAGCATATTTTGCAAAATGAGAAATGGTATGTCCTGTCCTCCCGACCACAATTTAGAATTATTTAAAAATTATTTCAAATAAAGTGAAATCAAATCATATAATCAATGGTCTTCAAACTTTGCCGACTCCATGGACGTCTTAAGGTCCGGGCCCAGGGCCTCGCTCTCGGTGGAGGCCTTGTTTAGTCAAATGCTACAATAATGACCTTTACATATCCTCCGAAAAACAGAATTTCAAAATGCATGTCAACTGGCAAAAATGGTAAGACTTTATTATTATGTGATGACCATTGTTCATGTCTAGGCCTAGGTCTAATACCATAAGCAATCAATTAACACATTAGTCCCAAATGTGGCCATCGGTCGAGCTGGTTTGTGCTTAGGTTTTTGAGATTGTGAGTCGTGCATATTTATTTGTTTCAAATTATGGTTTGAACGAATATTTGACAATGCATGCTATATACAGTCTACCTTTTATAGATCTCAGGTAAGGCCTGCTTTGGCATAGGGGCCCTGGTCTCAAATAATCTTAAAATTTTTGGGCCCAGGGCCTCAAAGAGTCTTAAGACGTCCCTGGCTGATTCACGAAACTATCGAAACTATAAAGTGTTTCTGGGAACCACATTAAAAATAAGACCTTTGAAAGAGTATATCTTAAAAATTTTAAAGTAGATCAACATGTTACAGGTATTTTAAGTAGACAGTTATACACTATCTGGCCAAAGTATCCGGACACCCCTTAAAAAGTGGTTCTGGCGAGTGACGCTTTTTGACACGTAATTGAAAGCTATAAAATTTGTTAATGGTTTGTCAGATTGTATATGCGTTTGTGAGGCAATGAGTAAGTCAAAGGAGCTTAGTGAGTTTGATCGTGGCAGTATAGTGGGATGCCACCTTTGTGGGAAATCAGTTCGTGAGATGCGGACATTCTACAGAAGCCTAAATCCAATGTGAGTGATGTAATTGTGAAGTGGAAACGCGAGGCAGTGAAACGCAGAAAAACGAACCGGTAGGCCGAAAATACTTGGTGAACGCAGCCGCAGAACTCTGAAAAGGGTAGTGAAACAAAATCGCAAGTCCTCGTTGGTGGAAATTTCTCAGGAGTTCCAAAGTTCATAAGAATTAGTGTTAGCAGCAATGTCCGTCGAGAGTTAAAAAACTTGGATTCCATGTCGTGCAGCCGCTCACAAGCCAAACATCACTCCACAGAATGCGAAGCATCGATTGCAATGGTGTAAGCTCACCGTCATTGGACTGTGACATGTGGAAAACTGTTCTTTGGAGTGATGAATCTCGCTTTACAGTCTGGCAGTCGGATGGACGCATCTGGGTTTGGCGGATGCCCGCGAACGTTTCTTTAGTGACTGCATTGTGCCGACTGTTAAGTTTGGTGGTGGAAGCATAATGGTGTGGGGGTGTTTCTCGTGGTTTGGCCTGGGTCCGTTAGTTCCTGTGATTGGAAACATGAACTCTGAGATGTATGGGACATTCTGGACAATGCTGCACTCCCAACTCTATGGCAATATTTCGGGGAAGGCCCTTTTCTCTTTCAGCAGGATAACTGCTCCATTCACACATTGAGGCTTGCACAAACGTGGTTTGACGAAAGGGTGTTCAAAAACTGGACTGGCCTTCTCAGAGCCCCGATCTAAATCCCATAGAATACCTTTGGGACGAATTAGAGTGCAGATTACGTAGCCAGCCAAATCGACCATCCTCACTGCAAGCACTCACTTCAGCTGTGATGGACGCCTGGAAGGCAATTCCTATGGTCATCAAAAATTGGGAAAGTCTTCCAAACGTGTGCAGGCTGTCATCCATGCAAAAGGGGGACCAACATCATATTAATATGTGCTCAGGACGTCTAAGTCCATACCACTGGG
>BMAO01009184.1:0-24010 GCA_019973975.1 Trichonephila clavata | reverse complement strand
CAGGTCCAGGGAGGGTAAGTAGAAACAGAGACAAGTCAAGCTGGGAAAGCAGCGACCTATGGAAGTGTAGGCATTACAACGTTAGGGCATGTCGAGAAAGATGAAGTCATTCCAATAGGGGTGTTGGAACATTGGAGGCGAGCCATCTCACGACGTTGCCCTCTTGGCGTGGTGCGAACCATCGTCTACGTGGTGGACCCTCAATTAACTGACCAGTCCTGACAATTTAAGCAACATGCGTCTCATTTTACATCAATCGACCCTTGCACCCATATAGTATTTACCTGTACCCTCTTTCCAGGAGGAATAGAAAAATTACTGTGGGAAATAAAATGTATCAGTTGGGCGCAAGCCCATGTTATAATATAAGAGGTACCGATCCATGTGACGGGCTGGAAATGTTTAATTGTGTGATTCCCTTGTATCCGCTACGAAAGCAGGAAGCACACCTCTGCACATTGAATCCTGTGATAATAAAATAGTATAATGAGGGAGGCCAGTGTTGCTTTCAATGCATGAGAGACGATGTGTATGGGTTGTCATAATATTAAACAACAAATAGGATGAATGAAAAACAAAAGAAGCATGTACCATGAACCACAGAAATGTTAAGGTCAAAGATGAATGAAATGCAAACGAAAAACGACCCAAAATAACAGAGATGAAGCGAGAAACGACCCTCATGGAAAGGAAGATTTGATTCAAGGAAAGACGTGTTGAAAAGACTTGACGTGGTGAAAAGGAACTTGACGAGTTGAAACAAAAGAATATGAATGGAAAATAAAAGAATGAATGAAAACAAAGAGTATGAGTTGAACGCTAAAGTGACATGTCAGTTGAAAATAAAATATTGAAAAATTTGTTTACCAAAGAAAAGTGGACAGAATCTCTTCAATACATTGCGTTGGAAAACAATAGAGTAAAAGGTTGGTTCGACCTCGTTCAATATCTCAACAAGTTTCCCACAACAGAGCCTTTGAAACTAAACCCTGTAAGCTTCTCTCAGTAAAAATTTTTAGAGAATAGAATATTTTAAACTTTTGAGCTTTCAATCTGCCAAGAGTTTGGTTGTCAATATTATTTGCTCCTGAAAGATATTTCAAACTTGCCTCTCATTCTTTTTGGCTTTTGCGATATTTTATTAACCTTCAATTTGTGAATCTTACATAATGTTCTGAGCACAGTCTCAAAAATGTGTCCAACCTACCATTATTGAATCTTACACACAATGTTCAGCCACAGTCTGAATCAATGTGTCAGAGTTTTTCTTGTGTTTCCAAACCCCAATGGAAGAATGATTCCCTGGTCCCGAGCTATGCTCCTTCAACAAACATTCTCCCACCTGGCTGTTCAAACTCAATTTGTATACTATATGGAATGTCACCACGCTTTTCTCTTTCACATTTTGTGGTCTTGCACAATGTTCTAACAATTGTCAGAGTTTTTCAGGTCATTCCAACCTTGACTCTGAGTAGCCCAAAAATGGAGATGAGCCAGTCCCAGCTATGCTCTTCCAGTCATCATCTCCCATTTTCTAGAGGAATCCTGTCCCCTCCTCTACGAAGGAGGCTGCTCATTATGGGGTTGGGCGCCCTGCTGAGAGGACAGGTATTCTCACCTCCAGGTGTTATGACAAACACCGCATGTGAAATACATGGCCACAATGTGTCTTTTCTGGCCAATGCATCGGACTCAGACAGATGGAACACGTCTCAGGTAATTTGGAAGACAACTTTCAGACCATTGAGTGCAAAACAGGTCAAGGAGAATGCAATGAAATGAGACAAAGTCAGAAACTGAGGAAAGCAACTGACCTATGAAGTGTAGAGCATTACAACGTTGGTATGTCAGAAAAAGACGAAAGTATTCCAATAGGGGTGTTGGAACATTGGAGGCGAGCCATCTCGACGTTGCCCTCTTGGCGTGTGGTGAACCATCGTCTACGTGGTGGACCCTCGTGTGACCAGGGTCCTGACAATTTAAACAACATGCGTCTTTCATCAATCGACCACTTGCACCCAGCAATACGTAACTCATTTGCACTCAAATGGCCCGAAAGCGTCTTCAAATACCCGAGACGTGTTCCATCTGTCTGAGTCCGATGCATTGGCCAGAAAAGACACTTGTGGCCATGTATTTCACATGCGGTGTTTACTGCAACACCCTGGAGGTGAGGAATACCTGTCCTCTCTGCAGGGCGCCCAACCCATACGAGCAGCCTCGTAGAGGAGGGGGACAGGGATTCCCCAGAAAAATGGGAGATGGATGACTGGAAAGGAGCATAGCTCGGGACCAGTCATTCATCTCCCATTTTTTTTGGGCTACTCTCAGAGTCAAGGTTGGAAACGACCCGAAAAAACTCTGACACAATTGTTAGAACATTGTGCAAGACCAATAAAATGTGAAAGATGAAAAGCAAATCATGGTGACATTCCATATAGTATACAAATTTAGGGTTTGGAACAGCCATGGGAGAATGTTTGCTGGAAAGGAGCATAGCTGGGACCAGGAATCATTCTTCCATTGGGGGGTTTGGAAACGACAAGAAAAAAAAAACTCTGACACATTGATTCAGACTGTGGCTGGAACATTGTGTGTAAGATTCACAATGGTAGGTTGACACATTTTTTGAGACTGTGCCTGGAACATTGTGTAAGATTCACAATGGAAGGCTAATAAAATAAAATATCGCAAAAGCCAAAAAAGAATGTGAGGCAAGTTTGAAATATCTTTCAGGAGCAAATAATATTGACAACCAAACTCTTGGCAGATTGAAAAGCTCAAAAAGTTTAAAACATTCTACCTCTCTAAAAAAAAAAAATTTTTTTTTTTTTACTGAGAGAGAAGCTTACATGGTTTAGTTTCAAAGGTTTGCTAGGAAACTCGAAAGTTGAGAGATGGCTGAACGAGGTCGAACCAAACTTTGTACTCTATTGTTTTTCCAACGCCATGTATTGGAAGAGATTCTGTCCACTCTTTTTCTTTGCAACAAATTTTTCAATATTTTATTTTCAACTGACATGTTTTGTACTTTAGCGTTCAACTCATATTCTTTTGTTTTCCATTCATATTCTTTTATTTTCCATTCATATTCTTTTGTTTTCAACTCGTCAAGTTCCTTTTTCAACACGTCAAGTTCCTTTTTCAACACGTCTTTTTCCCTTTGAATCAAATCTCTTTCCCTTTCCATGAGGTCGTTTCTCGCTTTCATCTCGTTGAGCTTTGGGTCGTTTTTCGCTTGCATTTCATTCATCTTTGACCTTAATATCAGCTTGTGGTTCATGGCACATGCTTCTTTTGTTTTTTCATTCATCCTATTTTGTTGTTTACGAGACAACCCATACACATCGTCTCTCATGCATTGAAAGCAACACTCGGCTCCCTCCTCGACATACACTATTTTATTATCGTATAGATTCAAATGCAGAGGTGTGCCTTCCTCCGTTTCCTCGTAGCGCGGATACAAGGGAATCACACAATTTAAACATTTCCAGCCCGTCACATGGATCGGTACCCCCCCCCCTCTTACATTATACCATGGGTCCCGTACACGCTTGGCAGCCCAACTGGATACATTTTTATTTCCCACAGTAATTTTTCTATTCCCCTGGAATGAGGGTACAGAGAAACGCAATACTATACGGGTGCAAGGGTCGATTGATGTGAAAATGAGACGCATGTTGCTTAAATTGTCAGGACCTGGTCACACGAGGGTCCACTCACGTAGACGATGGTTCGCACCACACGCCAAGAGGGCAACGTCGTGAGATGGCTCGCCTCCAATGTTCCAACAACACCCCTATTGGAATGATTCTCTGTCTTTTCTCGACATACCAACGTTGTAATGCCTACACTTCATAGGTCGCTGCTTTCCCCCAGCTTGACTTGTCTCATTTTCATTTACCCTCCTGACCTGTTTTGCACTCAAATGGCCCGAAAGCGTCTTCCAAATACCCGAGACGTGTTCCATCTGTCTGAGTCCGATGCATTGGCCAGAAAAGACACATTGTGGCCATGTATTTCACATGCGGTGTTTACTGCAACACCTGGAGGTGAGGAATACCTGTCCTCTCTGCAGGGCGCCCAACCCCATACGAGCAGCCTCGTAGAGGAGGGGGACAGGGATTCCCCAGAAAAATGGGAGATGGATGACTGGAAAGGAGCATAGCTCGGGACCAGTCATTCATCTCCCATTTTTTGGGCTACTCTCAGAGTCAAGGTTGGAAACGACCCGAAAAAAACTCTGACACAATTGTTAGAACATTGTGCAAGACCAATAAATGTGAAAGATGAAAAGCAAATCATGGTGACATTCCATATAGTATACAAATTTAGGGTTTGGAACAGCCATGGGAGAATGTTTGCTGGAAAGGAGCATAGCTCGGACCAGGAATCATTCTTCCATTGGGGGGTTTGGAAACGACAAGAAAAAAAAACTCTGACACATTGATTCAGACTGTGGCTGGAACATTGTGTGTAAGATTCACAATGGTAGGTTGACACATTTTTTGAGACTGTGCCTGGAACATTGTGTAAGATTCACAATGGAAGGCTAATAAAATAAAATATCGCAAAAGCCAAAAAAAGAATGTGAGGCAAGTTTGAAATATCTTTCAGGAGCAAATAATATTGACAACCAAACTCTTGGCAGATTGAAAAGCTCAAAAAGTTTAAAACATTCTACCTCTCTAAAAAAAAAAAATTTTTTTTTTTTTTTACTGAGAGAGAAGCTTACATGGTTTAGTTTCAAAGGTTTGCTAGGAAACTCGAAAGTTGAGAGATGGCTGAACGAGGTCGAACCAACCTTTTTACTCTATTGTTTTTCCAACGCCATGTATTGGAAGAGATTCTGTCCACTCTTTTTCTTTGCAACAAATTTTTCAATATTTTATTTTCAACTGACATGTTTTGTACTTTAGCGTTCAACTCATATTCTTTTGTTTTCCATTCATATTCTTTTATTTTCCATTCATATTCTTTTGTTTTCAACTCGTCAAGTTCCTTTTTCACCACGTCAAGTTCCTTTTTCAACACGTCTTTTTCCCTTTGAATCAAATCTCTTTCCCTTTCCATGAGGTCGTTTCTCGCTTTCATCTCGTTGAGCTTTGGGTCGTTTTTCGCTTGCATTTCATTCATCTTTGACCTTAATATCAGCTTGTGGTTCATGGCACATGCTTCTTTTGTTTTTTCATTCATCCTATTTTGTTGTTTACGAGACAACCCATACACATCGTCTCTCATGCATTGAAAGCAACACTCGGCTCCCTCCTCGACATACACTATTTTATTATCGTATAGATTCAAATGCAGAGGTGTGCCTTCCTCCGTTTCCTCGTAGCGCGGATACAAGGGAATCACACAATTTAAACATTTCCAGCCCGTCACATGGATCGGTACCCCCCCCCCCTCTTACATTATACCATGGGTCCCGTACACGCTTGGCAGCCCAACTGGATACATTTTTATTTCCCACAGTAATTTTTCTATTCCCCCTGGAAAGAGGGTACAGAGAAACGCAATACTATACGGGTGCAAGGGTCGATTGATGTGAAAATGAGACGCATGTTGCTTAAATTGTCAGGACCCTGGTCACACGAGGGTCCACTCACGTAGACGATGGTTCGCACCACACGCCAAGAGGGCAACGTCGTGAGATGGCTCGCCTCCAATGTTCCAACAACACCCCTATTGGAATGATTCTCTGTCTTTTCTCGACATACCAACGTTGTAATGCCTACACTTCATAGGTCGCTGCTTTCCCCCAGCTTGACTTGTCTCATTTTCATTTACCCTCCCTGACCTGTTTTGCACTCAAATGGCCCGAAAGCGTCTTCCAAATACCCGAGACGTGTTCCATCTGTCTGAGTCCGATGCATTGGCCAGAAAAGACACATTGTGGCCATGTATTTCACATGCGGTGTTTACTGCAACACCTGGAGGTGAGGAATACCTGTCCTCTCTGCAGGGCGCCCAACCCCATACGAGCAGCCTCGTAGAGGAGGGGGACAGGGATTCCCCAGAAAAATGGGAGATGGATGACTGGAAAGGAGCATAGCTCGGGACCAGTCATTCATCTCCCATTTTTTTGGGCTACTCTCAGAGTCAAGGTTGGAAACGACCCGAAAAAAACTCTGACACAATTGTTAGAACATTGTGCAAGACCAATAAAATGTGAAAGATGAAAAGCAAATCATGGTGACATTCCATATAGTATACAAATTTAGGGTTTGGAACAGCCATGGGAGAATGTTTGCTGGAAAGGAGCATAGCTCGGGACCAGGAATCATTCTTCCATTGGGGGGTTTGGAAACGACAAGAAAAAAAAACTCTGACACATTGATTCAGACTGTGGCTGGAACATTGTGTGTAAGATTCACAATGGTAGGTTGACACATTTTTTGAGACTGTGCCTGGAACATTGTGTAAGATTCACAATGGAAGGCTAATAAAATAAAATATCGCAAAAGCCAAAAAAAGAATGTGAGGCAAGTTTGAAATATCTTTCAGGAGCAAATAATATTGACAACCAAACTCTTGGCAGATTGAAAAGCTCAAAAAGTTTAAAACATTCTACCTCTCTAAAAAAAAAAAAAATTTTTTTTTTTTTTTTTACTGAGAGAGAAGCTTACATGGTTTAGTTTCAAAGGTTTGCTAGGAAACTCGAAAGTTGAGAGATGGCTGAACGAGGTCGAACCAACCTTTTTACTCTATTGTTTTTCCAACGCCATGTATTGGAAGAGATTCTGTCCACTCTTTTTCTTTGCAACAAATTTTTCAATATTTTATTTTCAACTGACAGGTTTTGTACTTTAGCGTTCAACTCATATTCTTTTGTTTTCCATTCATATTCTTTTATTTTCCATTCATATTCTTTTGTTTTCAACTCGTCAAGTTCCTTTTTCACCACGTCAAGTTCCTTTTTCAACACGTCTTTTTCCCTTTGAATCAAATCTCTTTCCCTTTCCATGAGGTCGTTTCTCGCTTTCATCTCGTTGAGCTTTGGGTCGTTTTTCGCTTGCATTTCATTCATCTTTGACCTTAATATCAGCTTGTGGTTCATGGCACATGCTTCTTTTGTTTTTTCATTCATCCTATTTTGTTGTTTACGAGACAACCCATACACATCGTCTCTCATGCATTGAAAGCAACACTCGGCTCCCTCCTCGACATACACTATTTTATTATCGTATAGATTCAAATGCAGAGGTGTGCCTTCCTCCGTTTCCTCGTAGCGCGGATACAAGGGAATCACACAATTTAAACATTTCCAGCCCGTCACATGGATCGGTACCCCCCCCCCTCTTACATTATACCATGGGTCCCGTACACGCTTGGCAGCCCAACTGGATACATTTTTATTTCCCACAGTAATTTTTCTATTCCCCCTGGAAAGAGGGTACAGAGAAACGCAATACTATACGGGTGCAAGGGTCGATTGATGTGAAAATGAGACGCATGTTGCTTAAATTGTCAGGACCCTGGTCACACGAGGGTCCACTCACGTAGACGATGGTTCGCACCACACGCCAAGAGGGCAACGTCGTGAGATGGCTCGCCTCCAATGTTCCAACAACACCCCTATTGGAATGATTCTCTGTCTTTTCTCGACATACCAACGTTGTAATGCCTACACTTCATAGGTCGCTGCTTTCCCCCAGCTTGACTTGTCTCATTTTCATTTACCCTCCCTGACCTGTTTTGCACTCAAATGGCCCGAAAGCGTCTTCCAAATACCCGAGACGTGTTCCATCTGTCTGAGTCCGATGCATTGGCCAGAAAAGACACATTGTGGCCATGTATTTCACATGCGGTGTTTACTGCAACACCTGGAGGTGAGGAATACCTGTCCTCTCTGCAGGGCGCCCAACCCCATACGAGCAGCCTCGTAGAGGAGGGGGACAGGGATTCCCCAGAAAAATGGGAGATGGATGACTGGAAAGGAGCATAGCTCGGGACCAGTCATTCATCTCCCATTTTTTGGGCTACTCTCAGAGTCAAGGTTGGAAACGACCCGAAAAAAACTCTGACACAATTGTTAGAACATTGTGCAAGACCAATAAAATGTGAAAGATGAAAAGCAAATCATGGTGACATTCCATATAGTATACAAATTTAGGGTTTGGAACAGCCATGGGAGAATGTTTGCTGGAAAGGAGCATAGCTCGGGACCAGGAATCATTCTTCCATTGGGGGGTTTGGAAACGACAAGAAAAAAAAACTCTGACACATTGATTCAGACTGTGGCTGGAACATTGTGTGTAAGATTCACAATGGTAGGTTGACACATTTTTTGAGACTGTGCCTGGAACATTGTGTAAGATTCACAATGGAAGGCTAATAAAATAAAATATCGCAAAAGCCAAAAAAAGAATGTGAGGCAAGTTTGAAATATCTTTCAGGAGCAAATAATATTGACAACCAAACTCTTGGCAGATTGAAAAGCTCAAAAAGTTTAAAACATTCTACCTCTCTAAAAAAAAAAAAATTTTTTTTTTTTTTTTTTACTGAGAGAGAAGCTTACATGGTTTAGTTTCAAAGGTTTGCTAGGAAACTCGAAAGTTGAGAGATGGCTGAACGAGGTCGAACCAACCTTTTTACTCTATTGTTTTTCCAACGCCATGTATTGGAAGAGATTCTGTCCACTCTTTTTCTTTGCAACAAATTTTTCAATATTTTATTTTCAACTGACAGGTTTTGTACTTTAGCGTTCAACTCATATTCTTTTGTTTTCCATTCATATTCTTTTATTTTCCATTCATATTCTTTTGTTTTCAACTCGTCAAGTTCCTTTTTCACCACGTCAAGTTCCTTTTTCAACACGTCTTTTTCCCTTTGAATCAAATCTCTTTCCCTTTCCATGAGGTCGTTTCTCGCTTTCATCTCGTTGAGCTTTGGGTCGTTTTTCGCTTGCATTTCATTCATCTTTGACCTTAATATCAGCTTGTGGTTCATGGCACATGCTTCTTTTGTTTTTTCATTCATCCTATTTTGTTGTTTACGAGACAACCCATACACATCGTCTCTCATGCATTGAAAGCAACACTCGGCTCCCTCCTCGACATACACTATTTTATTATCGTATAGATTCAAATGCAGAGGTGTGCCTTCCTCCGTTTCCTCGTAGCGCGGATACAAGGGAATCACACAATTTAAACATTTCCAGCCCGTCACATGGATCGGTACCCCCCCCCTCTTACATTATACCATGGGTCCCGTACACGCTTGGCAGCCCAACTGGATACATTTTTATTTCCCACAGTAATTTTTCTATTCCCCTGGAAAGAGGGTACAGAGAAACGCAATACTATACGGGTGCAAGGGTCGATTGATGTGAAAATGAGACGCATGTTGCTTAAATTGTCAGGACCCTGGTCACACGAGGGTCCACTCACGTAGACGATGGTTCGCACCACACGCCAAGAGGGCAACGTCGTGAGATGGCTCGCCTCCAATGTTCCAACAACACCCCTATTGGAATGATTCTCTGTCTTTTCTCGACATACCAACGTTGTAATGCCTACACTTCATAGGTCGCTGCTTTCCCCCAGCTTGACTTGTCTCATTTTCATTTACCCTCCCTGACCTGTTTTGCACTCAAATGGCCCGAAAGCGTCTTCCAAATACCCGAGACGTGTTCCATCTGTCTGAGTCCGATGCATTGGCCAGAAAAGACACATTGTGGCCATGTATTTCACATGCGGTGTTTACTGCAACACCTGGAGGTGAGGAATACCTGTCCTCTCTGCAGGGCGCCCAACCCCATACGAGCAGCCTCGTAGAGGAGGGGGACAGGGATTCCCCAGAAAAATGGGAGATGGATGACTGGAAAGGAGCATAGCTCGGGACCAGTCATTCATCTCCCATTTTTTTGGGCTACTCTCAGAGTCAAGGTTGGAAACGACCCGAAAAAAAACTCTGACACAATTGTTAGAACATTGTGCAAGACCAATAAAATGTGAAAGATGAAAAGCAAATCATGGTGACATTCCATATAGTATACAAATTTAGGGTTTGGAACAGCCATGGGAGAATGTTTGCTGGAAAGGAGCATAGCTCGGGACCAGGAATCATTCTTCCATTGGGGGGTTTGGAAACGACAAGAAAAAAAAACTCTGACACATTGATTCAGACTGTGGCTGGAACATTGTGTGTAAGATTCACAATGGTAGGTTGACACATTTTTTGAGACTGTGCCTGGAACATTGTGTAAGATTCACAATGGAAGGCTAATAAAATAAAATATCGCAAAAGCCAAAAAAAGAATGTGAGGCAAGTTTGAAATATCTTTCAGGAGCAAATAATATTGACAACCAAACTCTTGGCAGATTGAAAAGCTCAAAAAGTTTAAAACATTCTACCTCTCTAAAAAAAAAAAAAATTTTTTTTTTTTTTTACTGAGAGAGAAGCTTACATGGTTTAGTTTCAAAGGTTTGCTAGGAAACTCGAAAGTTGAGAGATGGCTGAACGAGGTCGAACCAACCTTTTTACTCTATTGTTTTTCCAACGCCATGTATTGGAAGAGATTCTGTCCACTCTTTTTCTTTGCAACAAATTTTTCAATATTTTATTTTCAACTGACAGGTTTTGTACTTTAGCGTTCAACTCATATTCTTTTGTTTTCCATTCATATTCTTTTATTTTCCATTCATATTCTTTTGTTTTCAACTCGTCAAGTTCCTTTTTCACCACGTCAAGTTCCTTTTTCAACACGTCTTTTTCCCTTTGAATCAAATCTCTTTCCCTTTCCATGAGGTCGTTTCTCGCTTTCATCTCGTTGAGCTTTGGGTCGTTTTTCGCTTGCATTTCATTCATCTTTGACCTTAATATCAGCTTGTGGTTCATGGCACATGCTTCTTTTGTTTTTTCATTCATCCTATTTTGTTGTTTACGAGACAACCCATACACATCGTCTCTCATGCATTGAAAGCAACACTCGGCTCCCTCCTCGACATACACTATTTTATTATCGTATAGATTCAAATGCAGAGGTGTGCCTTCCTCCGTTTCCTCGTAGCGCGGATACAAGGGAATCACACAATTTAAACATTTCCAGCCCGTCACATGGATCGGTACCCCCCCCCCTCTTACATTATACCATGGGCTTGGCAGCCCAACTGGATACATTTTTATTTCCCACAGTAATTTTTCTATTCCTCCTGGAAAGAGGGTACAGAGAAACGCAATACTATACGGGTGCAAGGGTCGATTGATGTGAAAATGAGACGCATGTTGCTTAAATTGTCAGGACCCTGGTCACACGAGGGTCCACTCACGTAGACGATGGTTCGCACCACACGCCAAGAGGGCAACGTCGTGAGATGGCTCGCCTCCAATGTTCCAACAACACCCCTATTGGAATGATTCTCTGTCTTTTCTCGACATACCAACGTTGTAATGCCTACACTTCATAGGTCGCTGCTTTCCCCCAGCTTGACTTGTCTCATTTTCATTTACCCTCCCTGACCTGTTTTGCACTCAAATGGCCCGAAAGCGTCTTCCAAATACCCGAGACGTGTTCCATCTGTCTGAGTCCGATGCATTGGCCAGAAAAGACACATTGTGGCCATGTATTTCACATGCGGTGTTTACTGCAACACCTGGAGGTGAGGAATACCTGTCCTCTCTGCAGGGCGCCCAACCCCATACGAGCAGCCTCGTAGAGGAGGGGGACAGGGATTCCCCAGAAAAATGGGAGATGGATGACTGGAAAGGAGCATAGCTCGGGACCAGTCATTCATCTCCCATTTTTTTGGGCTACTCTCAGAGTCAAGGTTGGAAACGACCCGAAAAAAACTCTGACACAATTGTTAGAACATTGTGCAAGACCAATAAAATGTGAAAGATGAAAAGCAAATCATGGTGACATTCCATATAGTATACAAATTTAGGGTTTGGAACAGCCATGGGAGAATGTTTGCTGGAAAGGAGCATAGCTCGGGACCAGGAATCATTCTTCCATTGGGGGGTTTGGAAACGACAAGAAAAAAAAACTCTGACACATTGATTCAGACTGTGGCTGGAACATTGTGTGTAAGATTCACAATGGTAGGTTGACACATTTTTTGAGACTGTGCCTGGAACATTGTGTAAGATTCACAATGGAAGGCTAATAAAATAAAATATCGCAAAAGCCAAAAAAAGAATGTGAGGCAAGTTTGAAATATCTTTCAGGAGCAAATAATATTGACAACCAAACTCTTGGCAGATTGAAAAGCTCAAAAAGTTTAAAACATTCTACCTCTCTAAAAAAAAAAAAAAATTTTTTTTTTTTTTACTGAGAGAGAAGCTTACATGGTTTAGTTTCAAAGGTTTGCTAGGAAACTCGAAAGTTGAGAGATGGCTGAACGAGGTCGAACCAACCTTTTTACTCTATTGTTTTTCCAACGCCATGTATTGGAAGAGATTCTGTCCACTCTTTTTCTTTGCAACAAATTTTTCAATATTTTATTTTCAACTGACATGTTTTGTACTTTAGCGTTCAACTCATATTCTTTTGTTTTCCATTCATATTCTTTTATTTTCCATTCATATTCTTTTGTTTTCAACTCGTCAAGTTCCTTTTTCACCACGTCAAGTTCCTTTTTCAACACGTCTTTTTCCCTTTGAATCAAATCTCTTTCCCTTTCCATGAGGTCGTTTCTCGCTTTCATCTCGTTGAGCTTTGGGTCGTTTTTCGCTTGCATTTCATTCATCTTTGACCTTAATATCAGCTTGTGGTTCATGGCACATGCTTCTTTTGTTTTTTCATTCATCCTATTTTGTTGTTTACGAGACAACCCATACACATCGTCTCTCATGCATTGAAAGCAACACTCGGCTCCCTCCTCGACATACACTATTTTATTATCGTATAGATTCAAATGCAGAGGTGTGCCTTCCTCCGTTTCCTCGTAGCGCGGATACAAGGGAATCACACAATTTAAACATTTCCAGCCCGTCACATGGATCGGTACCCCCCCCCCTCTTACATTATACCATGGGTCCATTACACGTTTGGCAGCCCAACTGGATACATTTTTATTTCCCACAGTAATTTTTCTATTACCCTGGAATGAGGGTACAGAGAAACGCAATACTATACGGGTGCAAGGGTCGATTGATGGGAAAATGAGACGCATGTTGCTTAAATTGTCAGGACCCTGGTCACACGAGGGTCCACTCACGTAGACGATGGTTCGCACCACACGCCAAGAGGGCAACGTCGTGAGATGGCTCGCCTCCAATGTTCGAACAACACCCCTATTGGAATGATTCTCTGTCTTTTCTCGACATACCAACGTTGTAATGCCTACACTTCATAGGTCGCTGCTTTCCCCCAGCTTGACTTGTCTCATTTTCATTTACCCTCCCTGACCTGTTTTGCACTCAAATGGCCCGAAAGCGTCTTCCAAATACCCGAGACGTGTTCCATCTGTCTGAGTCCGATGCATTGGCCAGAAAAGACACATTGTGGCCATGTATTTCACATGCGGTGTTTACTGCAACACCTGGAGGTGAGGAATACCTGTCCTCTCTGCAGGGCGCCCAACCCCATACGAGCAGCCTCGTAGAGGAGGGGGACAGGGATTCCCCAGAAAAATGGGAGATGGATGACTGGAAAGGAGCATAGCTCGGGACCAGTCATTCATCTCCCATTTTTTTGGGCTACTCTCAGAGTCAAGGTTGGAAACGACCCGAAAAAAACTCTGACACAATTGTTAGAACATTGTGCAAGACCAATAAAATGTGAAAGATGAAAAGCAAATCATGGTGACATTCCATATAGTATACAAATTTAGGGTTTGGAACAGCCATGGGAGAATGTTTGCTGGAAAGGAGCATAGCTCGGGACCAGGAATCATTCTTCCATTGGGGGGTTTGGAAACGACAAGAAAAAAAAACTCTGACACATTGATTCAGACTGTGGCTGGAACATTGTGTGTAAGATTCACAATGGTAGGTTGACACATTTTTTGAGACTGTGCCTGGAACATTGTGTAAGATTCACAATGGAAGGCTAATAAAATAAAATATCGCAAAAGCCAAAAAAAGAATGTGAGGCAAGTTTGAAATATCTTTCAGGAGCAAATAATATTGACAACCAAACTCTTGGCAGATTGAAAAGCTCAAAAAGTTTAAAACATTCTACCTCTCTAAAAAAAAAAAAAATTTTTTTTTTTTTACTGAGAGAGAAGCTTACATGGTTTAGTTTCAAAGGTTTGCTAGGAAACTCGAAAGTTGAGAGATGGCTGAACGAGGTCGAACCAACCTTTTTACTCTATTGTTTTTCCAACGCCATGTATTGGAAGAGATTCTGTCCACTCTTTTTCTTTGCAACAAATTTTTCAATATTTTATTTTCAACTGACATGTTTTGTACTTTAGCGTTCAACTCATATTCTTTTGTTTTCCATTCATATTCTTTTATTTTCCATTCATATTCTTTTGTTTTCAACTCGTCAAGTTCCTTTTTCACCACGTCAAGTTCCTTTTTCAACACGTCTTTTTCCCTTTGAATCAAATCTCTTTCCCTTTCCATGAGGTCGTTTCTCGCTTTCATCTCGTTGAGCTTTGGGTCGTTTTTCGCTTGCATTTCATTCATCTTTGACCTTAATATCAGCTTGTGGTTCATGGCACATGCTTCTTTTGTTTTTTCATTCATCCTATTTTGTTGTTTACGAGACAACCCATACACATCGTCTCTCATGCATTGAAAGCAACACTCGGCTCCCTCCTCGACATACACTATTTTATTATCGTATAGATTCAAATGCAGAGGTGTGCCTTCCTCCGTTTCCTCGTAGCGCGGATACAAGGGAATCACACAATTTAAACATTTCCAGCCCGTCACATGGATCGGTACCCCCCCCCCTCTTACATTATACCATGGGTCCCGTACACGCTTGGCAGCCCAACTGGATACATTTTTATTTCCCACAGTAATTTTTCTATTCCCCCTGGAAAGAGGGTACAGAGAAACGCAATACTATACGGGTGCAAGGGTCGATTGATGGGAAAATGAGACGCATGTTGCTTAAATTGTCAGGACCCTGGTCACACGAGGGTCCACTCACGTAGACGATGGTTCGCACCACACGCCAAGAGGGCAACGTCGTGAGATGGCTCGCCTCCAATGTTCCAACAACACCCCTATTGGAATGATTCTCTGTCTTTTCTCGACATACCAACGTTGTAATGCCTACACTTCATAGGTCGCTGCTTTCCCCCAGCTTGACTTGTCTCATTTTCATTTACCCTCCCTGACCTGTTTTGCACTCAAATGGCCCGAAAGCGTCTTCCAAATACCCGAGACGTGTTCCATCTGTCTGAGTCCGATGCATTGGCCAGAAAAGACACATTGTGGCCATGTATTTCACATGCGGTGTTTACTGCAACACCTGGAGGTGAGGAATACCTGTCCTCTCTGCAGGGCGCCCAACCCCATACGAGCAGCCTCGTAGAGGAGGGGGACAGGGATTCCCCAGAAAAATGGGAGATGGATGACTGGAAAGGAGCATAGCTCGGGACCAGTCATTCATCTCCCATTTTTTGGGCTACTCTCAGAGTCAAGGTCGACCCGAAAAAAACTCTGACACAATTGTTAGAACATTGTGCAAGACCAATAAAATGTGAAAGATGAAAAGCAAATCATGGTGACATTCCATATAGTATACAAATTTAGGGTTTGGAACAGCCATGGGAGAATGTTTGCTGGAAAGGAGCATAGCTCGGGACCAGGAATCATTCTTCCATTGGGGGGTTTGGAAACGACAAGAAAAAAAAACTCTGACACATTGATTCAGACTGTGGCTGGAACATTGTGTGTAAGATTCACAATGGTAGGTTGACACATTTTTTGAGACTGTGCCTGGAACATTGTGTAAGATTCACAATGAAAGGCTAATAAAATAAAATATCGCAAAAGCCAAAAAAGAATGTGAGGCAAGTTTGAAATATCTTTTAGGAGAAAATAATATTGACAACCAAACTCTTGGCAGAGCTCAAAAAGTTTAAAACATTCTACCGCTCTCTAAAAAAAAAAAAAATTTTTTTTTTTTTACTGAGAGAGAAGCTTACATGGTTTAGTTTCAAAGGTTTGCTAGGAAACTCGAAAGTTGAGAGATGGCTGAACGAGGTCGAACCAACCTTTTTACTCTATTGTTTTTCCAACGCCATGTATTGGAAGAGATTCTGTCCACTCTTTTTCTTTGCAACAAATTTTTCAATATTTTATTTTCAACTGACATGTTTTGTACTTTAGCGTTCAACTCATATTCTTTTGTTTTCCATTCATATTCTTTTATTTTCCATTCATATTCTTTTGTTTTCAACTCGTCAAGTTCCTTTTTCACCACGTCAAGTTCCTTTTTCAACACGTCTTTTTCCCTTTGAATCAAATCTCTTTCCCTTTCCATGAGGTCGTTTCTCGCTTTCATCTCGTTGAGCTTTGGGTCGTTTTTCGCTTGCATTTCATTCATCTTTGACCTTAATATCAGCTTGTGGTTCATGGCACATGCTTCTTTTGTTTTTTCATTCATCCTATTTTGTTGTTTACGAGACAACCCCTACACATCGTCTCTCATGCATTGAAACCAACACTCGGCTCCCTCCTCGACATACACTATTTTATTATCGTATAGATTCAAATGCAGAGGTGTGCCTTCCTCCGTTTCCTCGTAGCGCGGATACAAGGGAATCACACAATTTAAACATTTCCAGCCCGTCACATGGATCGGTACCCCCCCCCCTCTTACATTATACCATGGGTCCCGTACACGCTTGGCAGCCCAACTGGATACATTTTTATTTCCCACAGTAATTTTTCTATTCCCCCTGGAAAGAGGGTACAGAGAAACGCAATACTATACGGGTGCAAGGGTCGATTGATGGGAAAATGAGACGCATGTTGCTTAAATTGTCAGGACCCTGGTCACACGAGGGTCCACTCACGTAGACGATGGTTCGCACCACACGCCAAGAGGGCAACGTCGTGAGATGGCTCGCCTCCAATGTTCCAACAACACCCCTATTGGAATGATTCTCTGTCTTTTCTCGACATACCAACGTTGTAATGCCTACACTTCATAGGTCGCTGCTTTCCCCCAGCTTGACTTGTCTCATTTTCATTTACCCTCCCTGACCTACCTCCATTACATGGGTCGTTGCCCCTTTCCAAAAAGGTCGTTTTCCATTTTCAATCATTTTTGGAAAGGGTCACGGTGCTCGACTATTTTTTCGACCGACTGTACTTCCTTTCGGGGAAGAGGGCTCGGTTCATGGCCTCCTGGTATTTGTGGTGCTTTGCCGAGACAACCGTTGGCGACTCGGAAAAAGCACTCGATAGGGCTTGCTCTGCTTTTATTTTGCTGCTCTATCCTTAAACATACTATATGCACTTTTGCAAACAGAGACAGAGGAGGGAATTTTCCCTTTGGAAGTGTATATATGTGTTTCTTTTCAGGTGCTGGATGCAAGAAATAAAATTTTTTATTGTGTATGGTCCAATTATTTGGTAATGTTTCTAGCGGTCTGGAGTTTTGGGTGGTTTCCTCCAGATGTAACGTGCATACGCGCTAGAATTTTCGTAAAAGTCCTCCCGCCCAAGGCATCTTACACAGTCGTGTCAAATAAAATGGTGTGTACAAATGGTTTCAAACAAAACAAAATGGTGTGTACAAATGGTTTCAAACAAAACAAAATGGTGTGTACAAATGGTTTAAACAAAACAAAATGGTGTGTACAAATGGTTTAAACAAAACAAAATGGTGTGTACAAATGGTTTCAAACAAAACAAAATGGTGTGTACAAATGGTTTCAAACAAAACAAAATGTTGTTTCAAACAAAACAAAATGGTATTTCAAACAAATTAGTACTATAGTTTCAAACAAATTGGTGTTTTAAACAAAACAAAATGGTATTTCAAACAAATTGGTACTATGGTTTCAAACAAGTTGGTGTTTTAAGCAAAACAAAATGGTATTTCAAACAAATTGGTGTTCAAAAACAAATATACTGGTGTTACAAATACAAATGGTATTATGATGTCAAACAAAACAACTTGGTGTTACAAATACAAATGTTATTATGGTTTCAAACAAATAATTTTGAAATTAAACATATCATGTTCTTGAGAAATATCATGTATTTAATATGTTCTTTTGTGGCACTTAATGCAAACTCGTTTTATTGAAATCCGCTTCCGTCTTGTTGCACTTAATGCAAACTATTTTCATTAAAGACCGTTTCCGTCTTGTGGCACTTAATGCAAACTCTTTTACCGAAATCCGTTTCCGTCTTGTGGCACTTAATGCAAACTCGTTTTTTTACCGAAATCGAACGCTCGCTTTGTATTTTTCACCGAAATCCGTTTCCGTCTTGTGGCACTTAATGCAAACTCGTTTTTTTACCGAAATCGAACGCTCGCTTTCTATTTTTTACCGAAATCCGCTTTCCGTCTTGTGGCACTTAATGCAAACTCGTTTTTTACCGAAATCCGCTTTCCGTCTTGTGGCACTTAATGCAAACTCATTTTTTACCGAAATCCGCTTTCGTCTTGTGGTACTTGATCCAAACTCGGTTTTATCGAAATCCGTTTCCGTCTTGTGGTACTTTGCACATTCTCATACCAAACTCTAATTTCGTGTTACATCCTCCAGCATTGGTTGAAACAAATAATACAATGGGGTGGATTTTTCCTGAAACAAATGGAAATGGTGTAAGTAAAAAAACACATTGCGTCTTTTCAAACAAACAACTGACGAAACAAAACAAAGGTGTGTGCCAATTCCAACATAAAAAGTGTGTTTGAAACGACACAGTGAATGCAGTGGTGGGTCGTGGAGGGGCATTCACAAAAATAAAAATATTTTCATTGTGTGTTTGAAACAAACCAAATACAAAAGGTCTGTTTGAAACAAACCAAATACAAAAGGTGTGTTTGAAACAACCAAATATAAAAGGTGTGTTTGAAACAACCAAATATAAAAGGTGTGTTTGAAACAAACCAAATACAAAAGGTGTGTTTGAAACAAACCAAATACAAAAGGTGTGTTTGAAACAACCAAATATAAAAGGTGTGTTTGAAACAAACAAATACAAAAGGTGTGTTTGAAACAAACAAATACAAAAGGTGTGTTTGAAACAAACAAATACAAAAGGTGTGTTTGAAACAAACAAATACAAAAGGTTTGTTTGAAACTTAAAAGTGAATGCAGTGGTGGGTCGAGGTGGGGCATTCACAAAAATAAAATTGTTTTTATTGTTTGTTCAAACGAAAACAAAAGGTGTGTTTGAAACAAAGAAACACAAAAATGTGTTTGAAACATGAAAATGAATGCAGACATGGGGCATTCACAAAAATAAAATTAATTTTACTGTGTTTTTAAACCCAAACACAAAAGGTGTGTTTGAAACAAAGAAGCACAAAAGGTGTGTTTGAAACAAAGAAGCACAAAAGGTGTGTCTGAAACAAAGAAACTCAAAAGGTGTGTTTGAAACAAAGAAACTCAGAAGGTGTGTTTGAAACATAAAAATGAATGCAGAGATAGGGCATTCACAAAAATAAAATTATTTTGACTGTGTTTAAACCCCAAAAACAAAAGGTGTGTTTAAAACATAAAAATGAATAAGTAAAGAGTAAAACAAAATCTGTGTGTGCAAACCTATTTGTAAATAAAAAAGTAAAAGTACAGTCAACCCTGTTCTCTACAAGTTAAAAAAAAAATTTTTTTTTTTTAGTGGGTGCCTTTTATAAACTCACAACCTTTCTCCACAATCATCATCTCATTTGCTGGTCCAGTTTATGGTGCCGTTTCAAAGTTTACTTGAAATTTTATTTTCATTTTCAATTTATCCTGCTAGACTATGCCAGTCGTTTCTGTTCCATGCTTTTGTCGACGAGATTGTTTAGTGTGTGGTCGGGGAGAAGAACCACTCCATGATTGTGCGATTCACTATTTATTGGATTCGATGGTGTTTGAAGAACACGAGTTGTACGGTGAGCCCACCGAATTGAGAGTGGATCAAATTTTACAGAATGGAAAAGTTTATTTACCCCGAGCCATGCACATGACGGATGAAAACAGCAAACGTTGGCAAAGAATGTACCACTTTATCAAAGATGGTGGTTGGAGATACTTAATAAACTCATAATGTACAGTAAAGCATTGAAAACATTTCCAACACTCTTGTCAAGATGTAAAATAAAATGTAGACAAAACGTTGTGTGTAAAAAAAAATAAAAAAAAATTTTCTTTTCTTTTACACACAACGTTGTCTACATTTTATTTTATTTTTTCTGATGGAGAGTATAAAAGCTCCACTGGTTTCCGTTGCTCTTCACACACGCTCAGTGTTTCCTCGAGTCAACATGTGGTTCAAACTTCTTTTGCCCAATCAACACTATCCGTTGGCTGCCATGGTGGGATGAGATGGCAAACTCTACTTTCGACTGGTCGACGTTGGAGCTCTGTTGGGTCGATCCAAAGTGTACGAATTTGCCAAACGTTACGACAACCTGGTCATTCAAGGCAAGGATGTGCTGCCGCCTTACAAACGCTATCCAATCATGACTCAAAAGTCTAAACTCGTGACTCCCGATGTCGTCTTTAGCATTTTGGAGGCCGAACTCTCGTCGTTGGCCAAGAGTTTTGCCTCCAGTCTCCAAATGGGCTTTGCTTTGGTAGAGAATCCAGGCAACCTCTTTGTGGAAAGCTACAAAACCTCGCCCGTCTTGCAAGTTCAACACTCTCCCATCCCCGATTCCATCTTGGTGAGGAAATGGATCCAAGACTTTATCCAAAAGGTGCAGGACGTGCGTCAGATGCAATCCCAAAACGCTTCCAAGACGGCATCTTTGAAGATGGCGTTTTTGAGGGCTGGTGTAAAAAGGAGGCCTTCTCAGGAACGTGCAACAGCTGAAAGTGCCTCTCCACCTGAGAACATTCCTACACCCCTTGTTGAAAGTGCCTCTCCACCTGAGAACATTCCTACACCCCTTGTTGAAAGTGCCTCTTCACCTGAGAACATTTCTTCACCACTTGTTGAAAGTGCCTCTCCACCTGTTGAACAACCAGCTGACAAAATTCCTACACCCCCTGCTAAAAGTGTCTCTCCACCTGCTAAAAGTGTCTCTCCACCTGCTAAAAGTACCTCTCCACCTGCTAAAAGTATCTCTCCACCGGCTAAAAGACTTGTGGAATCCTTACCCGAGAGACCAGACACACCTTTTGAGAGGGTGGATCCCTCTGTTTTGATGACTGGAGCCCATGTCGAGGTGACATCACGCCTGCCTTCTCCACCTCTGATGACTCGATGCAACAAGAGTACCCAGGCCTATTCTTCCCACCTGGAGCTTGGCAAGAGACTCTTGGAACAACCACCCTTCTTGCCCAATAAAAAACTCGCCATCCAACCAAAAACCCCTACTCAACCAACCCATACCATTGTTTTGTTTGTGCCCGACCATCATCCTATGTTGAAATCTGGTATGTGTCGTTTCATCCTTCATCCTGTAAAGAATGTCAATAAATAATTGTTTTTATTGTAATGATGCGTCTGTTTTCTTTCCTACCAAAAAAAGGGGAGTTTGGGCTTTGGCCCATTCTCCCCTTTTTTTGGTTTATATGAGATTCCAAGGTTGGATGATGACATAAATCTTTGCCTCTTGAAAGGTGACCTCCTTTCATCCTTGGGAATCCTTATCAAAACAATCGGCCAATCAGAAACCACTTCCTCCTTCTCTCGACTATAAAAGCAGGGCTCAGACGCTCTCTGCTTCATTTATTCCTGAGACATGGAAGACGAGAAAGCTTTTACACTCTATCTGGCTAAGTACCAGGAGGCTAATCTTGGGGACTATATAACCTTTATGATTAATTTTCGAAAGTGCCTGCAGACCATGATGCCCTCCGACATCATAACGGTCGAGTCCATCCACCATGTGAAAGTTGCTGAACTGCTGCAAAAGGTGTTGCCCGATTACGAGCTCCGTGACCTGCCCACCTTTGAATGTGTTGTGTATGCAGAACCGGCCCACCTGCACAGTGATTATTTAGAGGAGGAGGCTGCAAAAGGAAAAGGGGCCTTTCTACAAGCCCTTTGGACTAGTTTGGCGAAACCTAAGCTGTATCACTTGGCCTACAAGGCGTGGAGGAGACACGGTCCCCAACACCTGACCGCCTGGACCCACTTGGCTCAAGCAGTGTTGGATGGGTGCTATGGATTGAAATGGCCCGAGAGCGTGTTTCAAGTACCAGATTCATGTGCCATCTGTCTGAGTCCCATGCACTGGCCAGAAAGAACGCATTGTGGGCACCTGTTCCACATGCGGTGCTTGTTACAACATCTGGACGTGCAAAACACCTGTCCTCTCTGCAGGGCACCCAATCCATTGCGAGAACCCGACCTTTAAAGGTAGACATTGTGTTGAGCCCCAGAAAAATGGGAGAATGATTGCTGGAAAGGAGCATAGCTCGGGACCAGTAATCATTCTCCCATTTTTTTGGGTCAATAAATATGCCAAGGTTGGAACCTATGGAATATAACACTTGCAAGAAAATGACGCTACCCTCTCTCAAAATAATACCTTTGCTAGCAGAACAAGTCTCTTTTCCAGCCAAGGTTGAAACCTATTGAATGGAATACTTACGAAACATTTAAACTCTCAAAAAATAATTTTTTAGCAGCATAAATCTCTTTTCAAGCCAAGGTTGAATTAAAAGTGTTACTCATGAATCCTTTTTAAATCCTACCATCCTTGAAATTCCATATCAGTTGCATCGACCAATCAGAAGCCTTCTCCCTGCTATAAAAGCGAGGCACTCGAGGCGAGAGAGCTCATTCATTCCTCACGATGCGAGACGATTTAGCGTTTGCACACTGCCTCGTCAAGTATTCATCCCCCGATTTCGGGGAATTTGCTGCCTTTTTAAAAGAACTCCGGAATCGTCTGAATGCTTTACCCATTCCAGAGGTGTTGACGGTGCAGGACTTTCGACGCCATTTCCACGACCTGGATGCCTTGTGCAACGTTCTCTGTCCTTCGGGGGAATCTGGAAAATTGCGCTCTCTCCCCTTTCTCTTTGCCGTCGAACCTTTCAAATCCAAGGACCTTGTGCTCCACAAGATTGCCGAAAGGGGTCAT
The DNA here is from genome assembly GCA_019973975.1 of Trichonephila clavata. NCBI lineage: Eukaryota > Metazoa > Arthropoda > Arachnida > Araneae > Nephilidae > Trichonephila > Trichonephila clavata. The sequence goes on along the minus strand of BMAO01009184.1, from coordinate 888 downwards.
GGCGCCTACATTCGGGGCATTTGGACAGAATGCATGAAACCTGATCTGTACCGAAAGGCGAGCGTGGCCTGGTCTTATGGGGGCTCGCAGGATTTGGAACAATGGGTGACGCTGGGTCATACGGCTCTGCAACTTTTGTACAGTGCTCCCTTCCCAGATCCCGTGTTTGGCGTGCCTGAAAAATGTCCCATTTGCCTGGAGCCCATGCATTTTCCCCTCACGACCGAATGTAGACACACGTTTCACAAAGCATGTTTGGAGCGGACCCAGAGTCCCACCTGCCCCCTGTGTAGGCAGACTGTTTGAACTTTGAATGTCAAACCCAAAAAAATGGAAAGGATGTGCTCAGCACGTCCTTTCCATTTTTTTGGGTCCCTCCTCTCACCAACGTTGGAAGGTTTCATGTGGAACTGTTGAGAGAGAGAATCATTTGTCTACCGGCCATTGAAATAATTTTTTATGTTTTGGCAAGAAACATTCATTTCACCTGTATTTTATTTATTTTCCCTGTATTTTATTTATTTTACCTGTATTTTATTAAAATATTTTTATTTTTGATTCATTTCTTCTTTTCATTCTCATCCTTTCACTCACCTTATTATTTGATACATTATGAACTAGGAAACAAAAGGTTCCTTATTAAGCTACCTGCTATAATGAGAGGGTTTTCAACAGGTAAAAAGGCCTGTAAAGGGTCATGTGGAGTGCTTTTCAGGTAAAAAAACTCGTGATGGGAAACAAAATGGAACCGTGTAGTAAAAATGTTGAAGAAGCAGTTTAAAGGGGGTACAAAGAATGAATCATGGAAAGGAAGCCTCTCCTCGGAAATCAGAGGTCTATCCAATGAATCCCATCCAACGGGGGACATTTCTGAGGCCCCACGTCTCT
>BMAO01009183.1:0-36998 GCA_019973975.1 Trichonephila clavata | reverse complement strand
CCTTTGTTGCAAACAGAGTCTCCAAAATTCAAGCTCTTACATCTAACTATCAGTGGAAACATATTGCATCTTGTGATAATCCTGCTGATGCCATCTCCCGTGGAGCCAATCCTTCTGATCTCAAGCGCCTGGAACTCTGGTGGTCAGGACCATCTTTTGCCATGGAAGATATTATTGATGATTTACGCCAAAATGAATTAAATTCCCCTGAAAAGGAACTATATTTGACAGAACTAAAAACTGTGACTTCTACAAACTTGGTTCTTTCGTCAAACAATAATTTTCTAAATCAAATCCTCTCTTTAAGTAATAATTTTCATAAAATAATTAGAATTCTTAGTTTTATTTTCAGATTTGTGTTCAATTGCAGAAATAAGGAGAAACGGAGTGGTCCTTTGACTGTCCAAGAATTTGAGAATGCCTTAAGATTTCTCATTAAGGGAGTACAATCAATGGTATTTTATAAAGAAATAAATAGTTTAACAAAAAAGGAAATTGTCAAAGGAGCTGTAAGTAATTTAAATATTTTTCTAGATGAATTTGAATTAATTCGTGTTGGAGGGAGATTAGATTATTCTGATTTGTCATTTGATCAGAAACACCCAATACTCTTACCGAGAGATCATAAACTTACTAATATTATAATGGAACATTTCCACATAAATAATTTACATGTCGGTCCCCAAACCTTACTTCATCTTGTTAGGGAAAAATATTGGCCATTAAATGGGAGAAATAATGCTAGGAGAATAGTTCATCAATGTATTAAATGCTTTAAAGCCAAACCTAAAATAGAAGAGCAGCTAATGGCATCATTGCCTAAAGAAAGAGTGACAGTAACTCCCCCATTTACAAATACTGGTATCGACCTTTGCGGTCCTTTTTATATTAAATATAAAAATCAACGTAAGGGGGTTTTAAACAAAATTTATGTAGCAATATTCGTTTGCTTCTCGACCCGAGCTGTTCACTTAGAAATTTTAAGTGATTTAACTTCTGATGCCTTGATTGCAACATTAAAAAGATTTGTTGCTCGTCGTGGTATTCCCAGCATTATATTTTCTGATAATGGTACTAATTTTGTTGGTGCACATTCAGAATTAAAACAATTATACAAACTTGTGGAAACTCCCCAGATAATTTGGCATCTTATTTGATTTCACATTCAATATCTTGGAAATTTTTGCCTCCTAGATCTCCAAATTTTGGTGGACTCTGGGAGGCAGGCGTGAAATCGTTTAAGTATCACTTGAAAAGGACAATAGGTAATTTTAATTTAACTATTGAAGAATTTTTAACTGTTGTTAATCAAGTTGAAGGTATATTAAATAGTCGACCACTAATTCCTTTATCTTCTGATCCCAACGATTTCAGTTCTTTAACACCTGGACATTTTTTAATCGGTCGTCCAATTAATTCCATTCCTGAATCTAATATAATTGAGATTCCAGATAATCGACTCTCTAGATGGCAACAAGTTCAAAAAATTAATCAAATTATTTGGAAAAAATGGTCAAGGGATTATTTAAACAATCTTCAACAACGCGGAAAATGGAAATTTGAAAAAAGTAATATACAAAAAAATAGCCTTGTCCTATTAAAAGAGGAAAATCTTCCTAGTTGTACTTGGCCAATGGGTAGAATACAAGATGTAGTAATAGGGAATGATGGAAAGGTACGAGTTGTCATAGTAAAAACCTCTCGAGGAATTTTCAAACGCAGCATTTCTAATATATGTATTTTACCAATTCCCAATACTTGAAATGTACGCTTTATTTAGAATGTATTGTTTGAAATGTTTATATATCTACAATATTCCATGTAATGTATTTTTGTATCTGTATATTTTATTAGTATTTTTCTTGTTTATTATTGTTTTTTATACAATTTATCATGATTATTGAAAATATTAATTATCTCTTGAAATCCGGAGGATTTCAAGGTAGGGCGGTGTTAAGGCCCATGTAAACGTCTACTTGGCATCTTGGCGCCATAGCGTGGCGATGTTAATTCGTAAGCAAATATGGGTGACGCTTAGGGTTGCCACAGCCACGTGTTTTGTTCAGTTGGAATGCTTTTGTACAACTGTCCTGTTCCTTCCAAAGACTTCATGTTGGAAGTCGCATAAATAAAAAGAAATTGATTTAAAAACCTTTGGATTTCTTATAAAATTATAATCACTACAGTCCACTAAATTAATAACCTAACACTTACCACGTATCTAAAGGTGAATACAAAACTGTCATAAAAAATTTAAAAACTCGTTTTGCTGATGATAAAATGCTAATTGAATTATATGTACGCGAACTTTTAAAATTAATTCTAAATCAATCGCATAATATGTCTTTTACTGATTTAGTAGACCAATTAGATACTTATTTGCGTTGTCTAGAAAATTTAGGAGTAACTAAAGAAAAATATGGCATGCATGCTGTATCCGTTAGTTGAAGCTTCAATCCCTGAACAAATTCTAATCGCATGGGAAAGAGAAAGAAATTCTATTTCTCGTAACAGCACTGCAAATACGCATGACCTGGACTTGTTAATTCAATTCCTTCGTTCGGAAGTGGTCAGTGCTGAGCGCCTGCGTATTGCAAAAGCTTTCTGTGCGGGAGAAAAAGATAAAAATAAAACAAGTAAACAGAAAACTGACCCCTCTCGCGATCTCAGTTCGGTGACCCCCGTCCCCACTGCATCGAGTCTTGTTACCCAAACAAAAAGCGAAAGGAGAGAGTCGAATATTTTTTGTTTATTTTGTTCGAAAAAAACTCACCGCAGTAGTGACTGTTTCACGGCGCAAAAAATGCCCTTTCAAGAAGGAAAAGAGAAAGTTTTGAAGATGAAAGCGTGCTTATCGTGTCTTAGAATTAACTGTCGCGCAGATAGATGCGGAATGAGTGTTCGGTGCATAGTTTGCTCGAAAAAACATTTTCCAATTGTATGCCCAAATTTATGTAGAGAAAATGAAAATTCCTTTTCTTCTCCGAGCAAAACAGAAATTAATAGTGTCGCCAGCAATAGCTCTTCCGGTTCGACAGATGTTTTATTGCAAACACTCAGAATTAGAGTATCAGGCCCTTTGAAAACAAAAATAGTTCGCTGTTTATGTGACTCAGCTTCGCAAAGGTCATATATAAATCGTGATCTCGCAGAGTTTTTGGACTTAAAAGTTGATCATCCCGAATTTCTTAAACATAGTTTATTTGGAGGTATTGAAACGGAAAAAATTAAACATTTCGCATTTAAATGTGAACTTCAGGAAATTCGGGGAAATTTTTCGTGTGAAGCGATATTGTTAGATAAGGAAGTAATTTGCGGAACAATTCCAAAAATAAGTAAATCTGATGCAGAATGCTTCACTAAAAATGGAATTTATTTATCCGATTGTGAAAAAAATGATTCTGCCATATCAGTTTTACTGGGTGCTGACTATTTAGGAAAAATTTTAACTGGTTTCATAAGTCAACAACCCAATGGTTTAACCGCTGTTCAGACTTATCTAGGGTGGGTAGCTATGGGAAAATCATTATCCTATACCACTTGTTCTAATCATGCCATGCCTGTGATTTCACTGCTAAACGGTAGCAAAATTTGTGACCTTTGGTCATTGGATATTCTGGGTATACGGGACCCTGTGGAAAACAAAACAAGAAAGGACATTGATGATGATACTGTGTCTTTTTTCGAAAAAACTGTAAAATTCAATCAGGGCAGGTATGAGGTAAATCTTCCATGGGTTGAAGGGCATCCAAAACTACTTGATTTGCAATTTCAATCTGAAAAGCGTCTCAATACCATGACTTCTAAACTTATTTCCACAGGAAAATTTGATTCTTATGACAAAATTTTGAAGGAATGGGAACAGTTGGGAATAATAGAACCAGTACCAATTAATATTAAGGGGCTAAATTTATCGCAACAAAAATGCAGGTATTTACCTCATCGAGCTGTCTTTAAGGAGTCTAGTCTTACGACTAAAATTCGCCCAGTTTTCGACGCTTCAGCAAAAGATGAAAATTCCATTTCCTTAAATCAATGCTTAGCAACTGGACCTAATTATATTGAGATGATCCCTTCCATTCTAAATAAATTTCGCGAAAATGGACTGGGAGTCATTTCAGATATTCGCAAAGCCTTCTTGCAGATCTCAATTTCCCCTATCTCCGATTTCTGTGGTGGGAAAATTACGAAAAACGTGAAATTAAAATCTATAGGCATTGTAGAGTAGTTTTTGGCCTTTCTTCTAGCCCATTTTTGCTGATGGCTACCATTTACCATCATTTAGAAAAGGAAAGAAATGATGTTGCGGTAAAATTAAAAGATTATTTTTATGTCGATAATGTTGTGGCTAGTGTCCAAAATGAGATAGAGCTTCAACGATTTCAAACAATAGCTTGTCAAGTCATGTCGAAAGCAGGGTTTGAGCTCACAGGTTGGGTTTCTTCCACAGAGCAACAAAATCAGGAAAAAACAAAATGCTCTGTGCTTGGCCTTTTATGGGAACCAAATACTGATTTGCTCACTTGTGATCTCAGAAATATTTCTACTGAAATCAATGATACATGTTCTAAACGGCAACTTTTGTCAATTTCGCAAAAGATATTTGATCCAATCGTTTTTACAGTACCCGTAACACTCATTCCAAAACTTCTAATGCAAAAAGCGTGGAAAAATTATGAACTAACATGGGATCAAAAACTGCCTTCTGAAATCGTTGAGGAATTTAAAAATTGGCTTGCTAGTTTGGAATTTTTGAAACTGGTTCAAATTCCACGCTACTTTGGGGATTTAGTTGATGAGTCAACTACCACCTTACATATGTTTAGTGATGCAAGTGGGAAAGCCTTTGCAGCGTGCGTTTTTTTACGATTTGAATGCGATAATAAAGTCAAAATTAAATTAGTTCAGGCAAAATCACGCGTCGCTCCTCTAAAAAAGGATCCCATCACCAAAACAAAAAATGAAATGTCCATCCCTAAACTCGAACTCTTGGCAGCAGTTATCGGCACTCGCCTTGTCCAGAGCGTCAAAACATCATTAAACATTCACAGCATTCAAACTTTCTACTGGACTGACTCAAAAGTCGTGCTTTGTTGGATCAAAAATTCTGGGACTTGGAAAACCTTCGTTCGTAACAGAATAAAAGAGATCCATTCCAGCTCATCGAAGGAAGACTGGTATTACGTTCCATCACAGATGAACGCTGCAGACATCGCATCCAGGGGATGCAACGCACAAACTCTCTTCAGTCTTTGTTGGTGGGAGGGTCCAATATGGTTGAAAAACCGTTCCTCCTGGCCAGACACCAAAGACTCTGATTTCAAGGATGCTCTTGAACTTGCTACCGAAGAGAGAAAACCTACAGTTACGACGAATCTGTCTCTGAATGATTCCGACTCTAATTTCTTCGAGTGGACTAAACGTGTTTCAAAGTTTTCTTCCATCGTTCGAACTTTGGCCTATGTAAAACGATTCCTTTCAAAAGCTTCCTAAAAATTTTACCACGTACTGCCTTCACTTGCCGAATTTTTTAGATTAGAAATGTATTTTTGAAACTATATAGCACGAACTGATTATTTTTTCTTTGGTATTTACTTAATTGTAAAAATATTTATTGCATATTAGATATTTTTGTCTGCAATGTATTTTAAACGCTATTGCATGAGTTGTGTTTTATGATATTCATTCTATTTTGAAAATCATTTTTGCTTGAGAAAAAAACTTTTTTAGATTAGAAATGTATGCTAAGTGTTTTTCTACATAACGAATTGCAATTTTTGATATTTGCTAGATTTTTGAAAATAATTTTTTGCATGCAAGTTTTTTTTTTCCCATTAGAAATGTGTTTTTGAGATTTACTTAGAGAATGCATTTTTGAAAAAAAGTTATTGATGTTGTGTCGCGAATTGTATTTTTAACTAACGAGTTTTAGATGTCGTTTTCATAAAAAGCCAGCGTGTGAATTTTGTAATTTGCTAGATTTGAAAATAATTTTTTGCATGCAAGTTTTTTTTTTCTCATTAGAAATGTGTTTTTGATATTAACTTAGAGAATGCATTTTTGAAAAAAGTTCTTGATGTTGTGTCGTGAATTGTATTTTTAACTAACGAGTTTTCGATACCTTTTTTACAAAAGGCGTCGCAAAACATGCTTTTCTGATTCGTTTAAAATTTTGATTACAATGATTTATATTCTATAAGAATAATCTTTTGAAAATTGTTTTCGAACTTTCAACTATTGTTTTGTGAATACACTTTTGAGACTGACAATTTATAGCGAGATAAATTTATGAAAAGCATTTTAATAGTTTAGTTTAAAAGAAAAACTTTTTCACCCTCTCATTTTTTGTCCAATACTATGATTCATTTTGAGAATTATCGCTCTTCCTTTCGAGGATTTGCGAGAACGCTGCGCGCTGCGGTGAACTACGTAGATCCTCATGATCTCTATCACGATGTTCGCGAAATAATTTGCAACATTTTGAACACTGATATTGTTTTAAGAATTAGACTTATTATTTGCTTAAGCATCGTATTTGCTAAACTAAATGACCAAGGTGAAGAAATAACGTGCACAATTTTATTTTTGTAGTACCGCGTTTCGAATTTTATCAAACTTAGAAATCCTCCCAGCAATCGATGCGGCTTTTGCCAAAAGTTTTACATCCATTGATAATTTTATTAGAAATGGTAGTGGGTGGCAAATAAAAAAATATTTCAAGAATAGATTTACATATCGGACAGTATCGAGACATCAGAGGCGGATGCAAAAACGTTTATCTACCACTTAAAATCAGAAATAAAAAAGCCGTACTAAACATTAAATGCGACGATGGTAAATGTTTTTTATATTCAATAGCTGCAAAATTATATCCGAGCAAAACCAACAGCACCCTAGCTTTTAAATATCGCCCCTATTTAAAATATTTCCAAACAAAAGATATAAAATTCCCTGTATCCATTTCCAAAATTGCTCATTTTGAAAAACTTAATAATTTAAGCGTTAACGTATTTGGTCTAGAGGAAAATGATATATTTCCAATGCATGTAAGTAAACAGCCGAAAAAGCTAACAAGTATCGATCTGCTGTATTTTGAAAAACACTATTTTTTAATAAAAAACTTTAACAGATTAATGAATCAAAAAAATGGAACTCACTTTTATTGTAGGAAATGTTTAAGCGGCTTTTCGAGACGCGAAACATTAATTCTGCATGAAGTTCTTTCCAGAGAAATGAAACCGCAAAGAGTCTCGATGCCCAAAAATACAACTTTAAAATTTACAAATCTCGCGAAAATGCTCTATCATCCTTTTTGTATATTTGCAGATTTCGAAAGTTTAACCAAAAAAGTACACACGGTCTTACCTTCTGCTTCAACTAGTTACAGCGCGATCATCGAGTGACACGAAGCGATAAGTTATTCCATAATCGTAACAGATGTGGAGGAAAATCTAATTTTTCATGAATACTATGCGGGGGAAAACACTATTGAACAATTTTTAGAAACATTGAAATATTTATCCCAAAGAATTTTGAAAAAGATGCATAGTATAATGCCGATGGTAGAAAACCCTAATTCGACATACGATCCAACAATTTGTCACATTTGCCAAAAGAAATTTAAATTGGGAGATATGCGGGTAAGGGATCACTGTCATTTCGGGCAGGGATACATTCGCGGCCTCGGTCACCAATCATGCAATCTAAATTATAGAGCCACCTATTTCATCCCCATAGTAATTCATAATGCACGAAATTACGACACCCATTTAATCCTGAAAAATCTTCCGGCGAACTTTGCCAAAATAATAAAAATCATTCCTATAAATATGGAAAAATTCACCATGTTTTCTCTCGACGCTCTTAAATTCATTGATTCATACCAATTTTTAGACTCTTCGCTAGACGTCCTCGTAAATAACTTAAAAACATCAAATCACGATTTTAACCTTTTTGAAACATTTTATGCGAATACAAAAAACAAATATCTACTAAAGCAAAAAGGAATTTTCCCCTACTCGTATTTGGATTCCATCGAAAAATTAAAGGTGTTTGAACTACCCAACAAAGAAGCGTTTTTTAACTTATTAACTAATAGCTCGATCAGCGAAGAAGAATATAAACATGCTCAAACGGTATATCAAAATTTTCGGTGTAAAACGTTGGCAGATTATTTAGAATTATACCAAAACGTGGATACAATAATGCTCGCGGAAGTTTTTACATCATTCAGAAGAACGGCAATGAAATACTACCAACTCGATCCAGTGCATTTTGTAACCAGCGCGGAGCTAACATGGAACGCGGGCTTAAAATTTACAAAGGCGGAATTAGAACTTTTAAATAATGTTAACGATTACATTTGGTTCGAATCTCAAATGCGGGGTGGGATTTGTTTTTTGGGAAAACGTTACGAAAAAGCAAACAACCCTTACATACGAGAAACTTACGACAACACAAAACCATGCAAGTACATTCTAGCCTTGGATGCGAACAATTTGTATGGGTATGTGATGAGTCAATCACTACCCGTAGGAAATTTTTCATGGCTAACGCAAGAAGAAATTTTAAACTTTAATATTTTTGATTACGACGAAAACTCGAGGGTAGGATTTATACTAGAAGTGGATATGTATTGTCCGGAAAGTCTACATCAAAAAACAAATGATTTACCGTTCGCGGTCGAACACTTAAACAATTACATACGAAATGCTATCGCCGTACGCTAAAAAATTATGTGATAAATTTAACTTAAAACATACATTTCCTTGCAAAAAATTAACTCCCAATTTCTACCCCCAAAAAAATTATATAACACATTTTTTGAACTTAAAATTTTATATCGAACAAGGAATGATTGTAGAAAGGATTCACAAAATACTTGCATTTACACAACGTCCCTGGCTTAAAGAGTACATTCATTTTAACAACGAAAAAAGGAAAGCTGCAACCGACGAATTCACTCGCTCTTTTTGCAAAAAATTAAATAATTCTTTTTTTTGGTCGCCTAATGCTAAATCAGAGGAAAAAAATATCTGTCCTGGGATCAGTTACTGAAAAGGATTCCCCCCCCCCAAAAAAACTCTAGTTCTTTATTGGATTACTTTGAACCAATTAACGAAAATATAGTTCTATTTAAAATGAAAAAACCCAATTTGATATTAGACAAACCAATTTACGGTGGATTTTGCATCCTCGACTTATCTAAATTACACATGTAGAAATTATATTATTCAAACTTTAAAAAATTATATGGACCCAAATGTAGCCTTCTCTTTATGGACACAGACTCTCTTTACATTTCTGTTAAAACCGACGACGTTTTCAACGACATGAAAAATTCTTTAAGTAACATTTTTGATCTCAGCAATTATCCTCGCGATCATTTCTTATTCGACGATTCAAATAGGGGTCGCTTGGGATTTTTAAAAAGTGAAGCTATTCAACCCATTCGGGAATTTGTCGGCTTAAAAGCAAAAATGTATGCATTTTTATATGGAGATAAATGTAAGAAAACCGCGAAAGGCGTAAAAAAATCAACATTAAAAAATTTCACATTTGAATCGTATAAAAACGTTTTACTCAACGAAGAATGCGTTAGACAAACGCAATGTTCAATCATTTCCAAAAACCACATCTTGAATACTGTGACTCAAAACAAAATCGGACTCTCCGCTTTTTATGACAAAAAGTACCTCACCGAAGGTGGGGTTAATTCTTTATCATATGGACACAATCTAATAGAACACATTGAGGACGAAGATACATGCGAGGGTGAAAAATGTTTCTCCTGATATTTATTATTTGTAAGAATTTTTGTTATTCTATAATTTGTATCATTCTCAAAAAAAAAGTTGTGTGAAATGCTATGTATATATGTAAACATTTTTGTATTTTTTGTGCACATTTTTGTATTTTTGCAGAAACAAATAAATATCGGGTTCTCCTCGCGGAGGCCTGAAGAACGATGTGTTTGACTGTTGTGATTTTTTAATATTCCACAGTCATTCATATCGTTCTACAGGCTGTCGAATCAGCCAAGCCAGGTATGATAACTCACACTCTTTCCGAACTTGGGAGCTTGCTCTCGAGTCGATGTCGGAAAATGGTTCTGCATACCCAAACCTTGTATGAGAACTCACACTCTTTCCGAACTTGGGAACTTGCTCTCGAGTCGATGTCGGAAAATGGTTCTGCATATACACGAGCTTTCTGAACTCGGTGAATGCACTCGAGTCGATGTCGGAAAATGGTTCTGCATACGCATTCATTCGTATGAAAACTCGCAAACTTTCCGAACTTGGGTTGCGCTCTTGGGTAGATGTCAGAAGGCCCGTTGGGTAATCGGTTAGCGAGTATGTGTATTTCAAAATTCCATATTCGCCGATTGAGTACCTAACAGGCTGGCGAGAGCAGAACGCGAAGAACGAGGAATTCTGAAAAAAAAATCGAGTCATCACACTATCAGACAAAAGAATGGAGCGAGCAGGTAAACTCAAACTTTTGAATATTTACTCTTTTTTTGCAGCTTTTGAAAATTTCGAGGGTTTGAAAACTTGCTGCCTTTCACAACTTTGAAAACATCCTTCGGTTTCGCAGCTTTTAAAATTTCAAGGGTTTGAAAACTTGCCGCCTTTCACAACTTTGAAAACATCCTTCGGTTTCGCAGCTTTGAAAATTTCAAAGGTTTGAAAACTAGCTGCCTTTCACAACTTTGAAAACATCCTTCGGCTTCGCAGCTTTGAAAATTTCAAAGGTTTGAAACCTTGTTCTTTTTCACAACTTTGAAAAGTTGAAACGTTTCGATGTCATGGAGTATCCAGATATTAGCATTTTTTCACGGGTTTGAACACCGTTTCAACACTCTGAAACAGGGGTATCCAGATATTAGCAACCGAACAGGGTATCCAGATGTTAGCAAGTTTGCAGGGTATCCAGATATTAGCACGGTATTACTACTTCTCGAAGGCAACATGTACGAGTTAATCGTCTCAGGATTTCCAAAACCCCATGGTGAGGTGAATATTTTTTCTACCCCCTAATTATGCTAACAGCTGAAACGATGACATAATTATTTTGTTGCGCATGATTGGCGTAATGCATATTAAAAATCATTAATTTTTTTTCTAAAATATTTTTAACTAGTGCATTTTCATACGATTATATATTTATTCCATCACCGAATTTTTGTGCAATCTCTAGAATCCGTTAAATATATCTGCAAAGTAATGCACATCATATTGAATTGGTTAAATATATCTGCAAAGTAATGCACATCATATTGAATCGGTTAAATATAAAATAATGAATCAATAATCGTAAATATATCTGCAAAGTAATGCACATCATATTGAATCGGTTAAATATATCTGCAAAGTAATGCACATCATATTGAATCGGTTAAATATATCTGCAAAGTAATGCACATCATATTGAATCGGTTAAATATATCTGTGAAGATATTACTCTCTAGAAAATTTTATTAATAATATTTTTTTACGTTAGATAAAAATGCAGTAATTCGTCAAAACGATTATGTCGGCACGAGAGAAAAACGATATAGATACTTCGTAATAGTATTTAAAATTTTTATGACGATCCCATTCAAAAACAACAAAATCATAAAAATAGCGCAAGAAAAAATGTTTTATTTACATACAAAAAATATTTACACACGAACAAAAATTTCACTTGAAGTTAAAAACATAGTTTGTCAAAAAATTTTAAATTTCGATAGATCTCCGTCCTTTTTAACTCGCCTGCTTCAATCTTTTGTTTCACGAATTGCGCGAACGTGCACGCTGTTATTCTGCTGCATCTTGCCCCTTCGTACGCGTGCACCATTTCTCCTCCGTGGGGGGTCCGCATACGGCAACTCCACACTCAGCAGGTTTTCGAAGAGCTCCACTTTTACATCCACACTATACATCCCAAAACTTTCGAAGATTTCTTTTTGTTCCTTCCCCTTGGTGAGCACCGTCATATTGCGTCCCCCGTCTCTCTCGTGGTAAATCTCGGAACATTATTCGACCTCGGGTCGAACGATGCCTGAAAAAAGAAAAAAATTACTACGAGTTATAAACGACCATTTGTGTAACGCGCGATATCGCGTCGAGAGAACATTTAAACTCTATATAAATCAAAACAAAATATCGCGAGTACATCACTAAAAGCGTTCAAATAAATGCTTTGTTATCGTATCCGACTAGGTTGAAAAAGTGTTTTATTGACAAAAATGTCGAATTTTTTATGATAGTAAAACAAAGCCCCAACCTTTAAGATTCCAAAACAGTTTTTATTTTAATTTTACGTAAATTAGAACTCTAGATATAGCAATTTTAATAAATCATAGTAGTTGAAAACGAAACCAGAAGTAATGTTATATCGACCGGAAGTGAGCGACGTATGCAGTGTTTAATTATTATCTCCCTAAAATGGAATTTCAAAAACCAAAATTTAAATTATCTGTTTACTAATCCACAGTTTGCTAATAATTATTTTAAACAATTTTGTTTTGCTTTATTTTTAGAATTTAAATTATTTAATTTAATCTTAAATTTATTTTACCTGAAATCATGGGTAAAATTGTTCATATCGTCCCCGTAAAAGAAAGTTTCATGGGAACCAAAATATACACAATGAAATTGCTTCATGCAAGGAAGAAATTATGACCGCCAGTTCAAAATTCTTCTGATAATCAATTTTTGAAAAACAAGGTCTTTGAACCTAGTCGGGTGCCTTAAATAAACGACTCGTTCGACTCGATTCGTGGCAGCGTTTTTCAGTAGCGAAGAATCGACAGTACATTTGGAGCAAGTAATGTCTAGAAACAATTAACGATCGAAACAATAACATGCGAGGAATCGAATCGAAATTGCTGCCGATCGGGTCAGAAATAGTTTTTTATGGACTACAAAAAAGGTAAAAAAAGGCACGGACCACTTCTGGTTTCGAATCACCCGTATCGCACAGACGAAACAAAGGCGAGGGTACGTTAAAAAAGAAAATTTCGAATAGAGAAGTTTTTCTTACCCGGATATGGAAAAGGGATCCCATGTATCGTCTGGGTCGCACATGAGTTCGATTCTCGGTCCTTCTTCAGTATAGACATATCTGGTAGTGTCGACCGTCACCACCGTAGACTCCTTCGTCCATCTGGACGCTAGTGCAGCCTCGACCACTACAAAATTCCTTTCAGAATAGAAACCATTGACGTGTCCAAAAAACCAAATCTATTATGGGATGCCATCTAAAAAAATTCACTTTTATTACAACCGACCGCACCTCATCGGGTAAATTTCACAATATTTACAAAAAAAAAAAAAATTAATTTCATTCACGAACACATGCGTAACAAATTAAGATTTCTCTTTTCATGATTACATAAAATGCTCCTTGCGTTTCATATTTCATCGTATCTTTTTAAAATTTTCACAAGTTATAAAAAAATTATATGATTCACAAATTTGTGCATTGGTTTTGTTAAAAATTTAACGGATATTTTACATTGTTTTGAATACCTTGAACGTATGATAATTGGTGAAATATTTAATATAGTATAAACAAACAAAAAAAGTTTATGCAGTTTGTAAAAATAACTGTTAAAATTCTGACATCTAAAAAAAAATCATTTAAAAGTTAAATTTAAAATAAAAAGTGCATTACAAAGTAAAATCGTTTTCCTCAGTTGAAGGTTTCAAAGCTTTTGTTGTTAAATGCAGATTACAAAAATAAATTAAGGTATCCGAACACTTTCAGAGTATTTTTTAATTAAATGTATTGATCTAGAAAATGTACTAAAATTTTTTAATTTTTTTATAAAATTTTTAGAGTTGATTGAGTAAACATTATTTAGATAACAAGCAATCCATAATATTTTGATACTTGCCATCAAATTGGTTTTCATCAAAATTTGTCCATGGTGTGATGGGTTGTAAATGACTCGATGCAGGACTGGCCGATTGTAGATGACTCGATGCAGGACTCGGATAGGACGCTTGACCGGCCGACGACGTTGATTTTAAATATTCGACTATGTTTTGTATTATTTGTCCAGATGCCGGACTTCCCGGTTGTGTAAAATTAAAAGTTCCTAGTTGTGCAAAGTTTCCCGGAGGAAAATTAAAAATTCCTGCTGGGTAATATTGATTATACGAAGGCATGTGAGAATGAAATGCATAAGGTGAGGGGAGCATTGTTTGTGGCTGCTGATTTTGAAACATTGGTTGTGGCTGTAGTCGATTCTGAGCTGGCTCTATAAATTGAGTTTGTGCTGATGGTAAAAAAGGAATGATATGTTGTCTGCCGAGATGGTTGATTTTGGACTAATGGTTCTGGTGCTGGCGGCTGAACAGGTCTTCTAAAAAATCTTCGGCATTTGGCAACGTCGGTCTTCTAAAAAAATCTTCGGCATTTGGTACCCCCCCCCCCCATTCTTTTTCGTCATCTAGTGACGGCAAGAGTTGGTCGACAGCGGGCGTAGCAGGAGGCACATCACAATCTTTAAACCTTTTGATGTTTTCAATATCGGTATATTTCACGGATTGGAACACGTTCTTGTGTTGCGAATAAACTAACGTTCATGTCTAAAAACAAAAAAGGGATAAAAAATTAAAATGCAAAAAAACTCGATCCAGTGCATTTTGTAACCAGCGCGGAGCTAACATGGAACGCGGGCTTAAAATTTACAAAGGCGGAATTAGAACTTTTAAATAATGTTAACGATTACATTTGGTTCGAATCTCAAATGCGGGGTGGGATTTGTTTTTTGGGAAAACGTTACGAAAAAGCAAACAACCCTTACATACGAGAAACTTACGACAACACAAAACCATGCAAGTACATTCTAGCCTTGGATGCGAACAATTTGTATGGGTATGTGATGAGTCAATCACTACCCGTAGGAAATTTTTCATGGCTAACGCAAGAAGAAATTTTAAACTTTAATATTTTTGATTACGACGAAAACTCGAGGGTAGGATTTATACTAGAAGTGGATATGTATTGTCCGGAAAGTCTACATCAAAAAACAAATGATTTACCGTTCGCGGTCGAACACTTAAACAATTACATACGAAATGCTATCGCCGTACGCTAAAAAATTATGTGATAAATTTAACTTAAAACATACATTTCCTTGCAAAAAATTAACTCCCAATTTCTACCCCCAAAAAAATTATATAACACATTTTTTGAACTTAAAATTTTATATCGAACAAGGAATGATTGTAGAAAGGATTCACAAAATACTTGCATTTACACAACGTCCCTGGCTTAAAGAGTACATTCATTTTAACAACGAAAAAAGGAAAGCTGCAACCGACGAATTCACTCGCTCTTTTTGCAAAAAATTAAATAATTCTTTTTTTTGGTCGCCTAATGCTAAATCAGAGGAAAAAAATATCTGTCCTGGGATCAGTTACTGAAAAGGATTCCCCCCCCCCAAAAAAACTCTAGTTCTTTATTGGATTACTTTGAACCAATTAACGAAAATATAGTTCTATTTAAAATGAAAAAACCCAATTTGATATTAGACAAACCAATTTACGGTGGATTTTGCATCCTCGACTTATCTAAATTACACATGTAGAAATTATATTATTCAAACTTTAAAAAATTATATGGACCCAAATGTAGCCTTCTCTTTATGGACACAGACTCTCTTTACATTTCTGTTAAAACCGACGACGTTTTCAACGACATGAAAAATTCTTTAAGTAACATTTTTGATCTCAGCAATTATCCTCGCGATCATTTCTTATTCGACGATTCAAATAGGGGTCGCTTGGGATTTTTAAAAAGTGAAGCTATTCAACCCATTCGGGAATTTGTCGGCTTAAAAGCAAAAATGTATGCATTTTTATATGGAGATAAATGTAAGAAAACCGCGAAAGGCGTAAAAAAATCAACATTAAAAAATTTCACATTTGAATCGTATAAAAACGTTTTACTCAACGAAGAATGCGTTAGACAAACGCAATGTTCAATCATTTCCAAAAACCACATCTTGAATACTGTGACTCAAAACAAAATCGGACTCTCCGCTTTTTATGACAAAAAGTACCTCACCGAAGGTGGGGTTAATTCTTTATCATATGGACACAATCTAATAGAACACATTGAGGACGAAGATACATGCGAGGGTGAAAAATGTTTCTCCTGATATTTATTATTTGTAAGAATTTTTGTTATTCTATAATTTGTATCATTCTCAAAAAAAAAGTTGTGTGAAATGCTATGTATATATGTAAACATTTTTGTATTTTTTGTGCACATTTTTGTATTTTTGCAGAAACAAATAAATATCGGGTTCTCCTCGCGGAGGCCTGAAGAACGATGTGTTTGACTGTTGTGATTTTTTAATATTCCACAGTCATTCATATCGTTCTACAGGCTGTCGAATCAGCCAAGCCAGGTATGATAACTCACACTCTTTCCGAACTTGGGAGCTTGCTCTCGAGTCGATGTCGGAAAATGGTTCTGCATACCCAAACCTTGTATGAGAACTCACACTCCTTCCGAACTTGGGAGCTTGCTCTCGAGTCGATGTCGGAAAATGGTTCTGCATACCCAAACCTTGTATGAGAACTCACGCTCTTTCCGAACTTGGGAGCTTGCTCTCGAGTCGATGTCGGAAAATGGTTCTGCATACCCAAACCTTGTATGAGAACTCACACTCTTTCCGAACTTGGGAACTTGCTCTCGAGTCGATGTCGGAAAATGGTTCTGCATATACACGAGCTTTCTGAACTCGGTGAATGCACTCGAGTCGATGTCGGAAAATGGTTCTGCATACGCATTCATTCGTATGAAAACTCGCAAACTTTCCGAACTTGGGTTGCGCTCTTGGGTAGATGTCAGAAGGCCCGTTGGGTAATCGGTTAGCGAGTATGTGTATTTCAAAATTCCATATTCGCCGATTGAGTACCTAACAGGCTGGCGAGAGCAGAACGCGAAGAACGAGGAATTCTGAAAAAAAAAATCGAGTCATCACACTATCAGACAAAAGAATGGAGCGAGCAGGTAAACTCAAACTTTTGAATATTTACTCTTTTTTTGCAGCTTTTGAAAATTTCGAGGGTTTGAAAACTTGCTGCCTTTCACAACTTTGAAAACATCCTTCGGTTTCGCAGCTTTTAAAATTTCAAGGGTTTGAAAACTTGCCGCCTTTCACAACTTTGAAAACATCCTTCGGTTTCGCAGCTTTGAAAATTTCAAAGGTTTGAAAACTAGCTGCCTTTCACAACTTTGAAAACATCCTTCGGCTTCGCAGCTTTGAAAATTTCAAAGGTTTGAAACCTTGTTCTTTTTCACAACTTTGAAAAGTTAAAACGTTTCGATGTCATGGAGTATCCAGACATTAGTAACATTCGAGGGTATCCAGATATTAGCATTTTTTCACGGGTTTGAACACCGTTTCAACACTCTGAAACAGGGGTATCCAGATATTAGCAACCGAACAGGGTATCCAGATGTTAGCAAGTTTGCAGGGTATCCAGATATTAGCACGGTATTACTACTTCTCGAAGGCAACATGTACGAGTTAATCGTCTCAGGATTTCCAAAACCCCATGGTGAGGTGAATATTTTTTCTACCCCCTAATTATGCTAACAGCTGAAACGATGACATAATTATTTTGTTGCGCATGATTGGCGTAATGCATATTAAAAATCATTAATTTTTTTTCTAAAATATTTTTAACTAGTGCATTTTCATACGATTATATATTTATTCCATCACCGAATTTTTGTGCAATCTCTAGAATCCGTTAAATATATCTGCAAAGTAATGCACATCATATTGAATTGGTTAAATATATCTGCAAAGTAATGCACATCATATTGAATCGGTTAAATATATCTGTGAAGATATTACTCTCTAGAAAATTTTATTAATAATATTTTTTTACGTTAGATAAAAATGCAGTAATTCGTCAAAACGATTATGTCGGCACGAGAGAAAAACGATATAGATACTTCGTAATAGTATTTAAAATTTTTATGACGATCCCATTCAAAAACAACAAAATCATAAAAATAGCGCAAGAAAAAATGTTTTATTTACATACAAAAAATATTTACACACGAACAAAAATTTCACTTGAAGTTAAAAACATAGTTTGTCAAAAAATTTTAAATTTCGATAGATCTCCGTCCTTTTTAACTCGCCTGCTTCAATCTTTTGTTTCACGAATTGCGCGAACGTGCACGCTGTTATTCTGCTGCATCTTGCCCCTTCGTACGCGTGCACCATTTCTCCTCCGTGGGGGGTCCGCATACGGCAACTCCACACTCAGCAGGTTTTCGAAGAGCTCCACTTTTACATCCACACTATACATCCCAAAACTTTCGAAGATTTCTTTTTGTTCCTTCCCCTTGGTGAGCACCGTCATATTGCGTCCCCCGTCTCTCTCGTGGTAAATCTCGGAACATTATTCGACCTCGGGTCGAACGATGCCTGAAAAAAGAAAAAAATTACTACGAGTTATAAACGACCATTTGTGTAACGCGCGATATCGCGTCGAGAGAACATTTAAACTCTATATAAATCAAAACAAAATATCGCGAGTACATCACTAAAAGCGTTCAAATAAATGCTTTGTTATCGTATCCGACTAGGTTGAAAAAGTGTTTTATTGACAAAAATGTCGAATTTTTTATGATAGTAAAACAAAGCCCCAACCTTTAAGATTCCAAAACAGTTTTTATTTTAATTTTACGTAAATTAGAACTCTAGATATAGCAATTTTAATAAATCATAGTAGTTGAAAACGAAACCAGAAGTAATGTTATATCGACCGGAAGTGAGCGACGTATGCAGTGTTTAATTATTATCTCCCTAAAATGGAATTTCAAAAACCAAAATTTAAATTATCTGTTTACTAATCCACAGTTTGCTAATAATTATTTTAAACAATTTTGTTTTGCTTTATTTTTAGAATTTAAATTATTTAATTTAATCTTAAATTTATTTTACCTGAAATCATGGGTAAAATTGTTCATATCGTCCCCGTAAAAGAAAGTTTCATGGGAACCAAAATATACACAATGAAATTGCTTCATGCAAGGAAGAAATTATGACCGCCAGTTCAAAATTCTTCTGATAATCAATTTTTGAAAAACAAGGTCTTTGAACCTAGTCGGGTGCCTTAAATAAACGACTCGTTCGACTCGATTCGTGGCAGCGTTTTTCAGTAGCGAAGAATCGACAGTACATTTGGAGCAAGTAATGTCTAGAAACAATTAACGATCGAAACAATAACATGCGAGGAATCGAATCGAAATTGCTGCCGATCGGGTCAGAAATAGTTTTTTTATGGACTACAAAAAAGGTAAAAAAAGGCACGGACCACTTCTGGTTTCGAATCACCCGTATCGCACAGACGAAACAAAGGCGAGGGTACGTTAAAAAAGAAAATTTCGAATAGAGAAGTTTTTCTTACCCGGATATGGAAAAGGGATCCCATGTATCGTCTGGGTCGCACATGAGTTCGATTCTCGGTCCTTCTTCAGTATAGACATATCTGGTAGTGTCGACCGTCACCACCGTAGACTCCTTCGTCCATCTGGACGCTAGTGCAGCCTCGACCACTACAAAATTCCTTTCAGAATAGAAACCATTGACGTGTCCAAAAAACCAAATCTATTATGGGATGCCATCTAAAAAAATTCACTTTTATTACAACCGACCGCACCTCATCGGGTAAATTTCACAATATTTACAAAAAAAAAAAAAAAATTAATTTCATTCACGAACACATGCGTAACAAATTAAGATTTCTCTTTTCATGATTACATAAAATGCTCCTTGCGTTTCATATTTCATCGTATCTTTTTAAAATTTTCACAAGTTATAAAAAAATTATATGATTCACAAATTTGTGCATTGGTTTTGTTAAAAATTTAACGGATATTTTACATTGTTTTGAATACCTTGAACGTATGATAATTGGTGAAATATTTAATATAGTATAAACAAACAAAAAAAGTTTATGCAGTTTGTAAAAATAACTGTTAAAATTCTGACATCTAAAAAAAAATCATTTAAAAGTTAAATTTAAAATAAAAAGTACATTACAAAGTAAAATCGTTTTCCTCAGTTGAAGGTTTCAAAGCTTTTGTTGTTAAATGCAGATTACAAAAATAAATTAAGGTATCCGAACACTTTCAGAGTATTTTTTAATTAAATGTATTGATCTAGAAAATGTACTAAAATTTTTTAATTTTTTTATAAAATTTTTAGAGTTGATTGAGTAAACATTATTTAGATAACAAGCAATCCATAATATTTTGATACTTGCCATCAAATTGGTTTTCATCAAAATTTGTCCATGGTGTGATGGGTTGTAAATGACTCGATGCAGGACTGGCCGATTGTAGATGACTCGATGCAGGACTCGGATAGGACGCTTGACCGGCCGACGACGTTGATTTTAAATATTCGACTATGTTTTGTATTATTTGTCCAGATGCCGGACTTCCCGGTTGTGTAAAATTAAAAGTTCCTAGTTGTGCAAAGTTTCCCGGAGGAAAATTAAAAATTCCTGCTGGGTAATATTGATTATACGAAGGCATGTGAGAATGAAATGCATAAGGTGAGGGGAGCATTGTTTGTGGCTGCTGATTTTGAAACATTAATTGCTGATTTTGAAACATTGGTTGTGGCTGTAGTCGATTCTGAGCTGGCTCTATAAATTGAGTTTGTGCTGATGGTAAAAAAGGAATGATATGTTGTCTGCCGAGATGGTTGATTTTGGACTAATGGTTCTGGTGCTGGCGGCTGAACAGGTCTTCTAAAAAATCTTCGGCATTTGGCAACGTCGGTCTTCTAAAAAAATCTTCGGCATTTGGTACCCCCCCCCCCCCATTCTTTTTCGTCATCTAGTGACGGCAAGAGTTGGTCGACAGCGGGCGTAGCAGGAGGCACATCACAATCTTTAAACCTTTTGATGTTTTCAATATCGGTATATTTCACGGATTGGAACACGTTCTTGTGTTGCGAATAAACTAATGTTCATGTCTAAAAACAAAAAAGGGATAAAAAATTAAAATGCAAAAAAACTCGATCCAGTGCATTTTGTAACCAGCGCGGAGCTAACATGGAACGCGGGCTTAAAATTTACAAAGGCGGAATTAGAACTTTTAAATAATGTTAACGATTACATTTGGTTCGAATCTCAAATGCGGGGTGGGATTTGTTTTTTGGGAAAACGTTACGAAAAAGCAAACAACCCTTACATACGAGAAACTTACGACAACACAAAACCATGCAAGTACATTCTAGCCTTGGATGCGAACAATTTGTATGGGTATGTGATGAGTCAATCACTACCCGTAGGAAATTTTTCATGGCTAACGCAAGAAGAAATTTTAAACTTTAATATTTTTGATTACGACGAAAACTCGAGGGTAGGATTTATACTAGAAGTGGATATGTATTGTCCGGAAAGTCTACATCAAAAAACAAATGATTTACCGTTCGCGGTCGAACACTTAAACAATTACATACGAAATGCTATCGCCGTACGCTAAAAAATTATGTGATAAATTTAACTTAAAACATACATTTCCTTGCAAAAAATTAACTCCCAATTTCTACCCCCAAAAAAATTATATAACACATTTTTTGAACTTAAAATTTTATATCGAACAAGGAATGATTGTAGAAAGGATTCACAAAATACTTGCATTTACACAACGTCCCTGGCTTAAAGAGTACATTCATTTTAACAACGAAAAAAGGAAAGCTGCAACCGACGAATTCACTCGCTCTTTTTGCAAAAAATTAAATAATTCTTTTTTTTGGTCGCCTAATGCTAAATCAGAGGAAAAAAATATCTGTCCTGGGATCAGTTACTGAAAAGGATTCCCCCCCCCCCCAAAAAAACTCTAGTTCTTTATTGGATTACTTTGAACCAATTAACGAAAATATAGTTCTATTTAAAATGAAAAAACCCAATTTGATATTAGACAAACCAATTTACGGTGGATTTTGCATCCTCGACTTATCTAAATTACACATGTAGAAATTATATTATTCAAACTTTAAAAAATTATATGGACCCAAATGTAGCCTTCTCTTTATGGACACAGACTCTCTTTACATTTCTGTTAAAACCGACGACGTTTTCAACGACATGAAAAATTCTTTAAGTAACATTTTTGATCTCAGCAATTATCCTCGCGATCATTTCTTATTCGACGATTCAAATAGGGGTCGCTTGGGATTTTTAAAAAGTGAAGCTATTCAACCCATTCGGGAATTTGTCGGCTTAAAAGCAAAAATGTATGCATTTTTATATGGAGATAAATGTAAGAAAACCGCGAAAGGCGTAAAAAAATCAACATTAAAAAATTTCACATTTGAATCGTATAAAAACGTTTTACTCAACGAAGAATGCGTTAGACAAACGCAATGTTCAATCATTTCCAAAAACCACATCTTGAATACTGTGACTCAAAACAAAATCGGACTCTCCGCTTTTTATGACAAAAAGTACCTCACCGAAGGTGGGGTTAATTCTTTATCATATGGACACAATCTAATAGAACACATTGAGGACGAAGATACATGCGAGGGTGAAAAATGTTTCTCCTGATATTTATTATTTGTAAGAATTTTTGTTATTCTATAATTTGTATCATTCTCAAAAAAAAAGTTGTGTGAAATGCTATGTATATATGTAAACATTTTTGTATTTTTTGTGCACATTTTTGTATTTTTGCAGAAACAAATAAATATCGGGTTCTCCTCGCGGAGGCCTGAAGAACGATGTGTTTGACTGTTGTGATTTTTTAATATTCCACAGTCATTCATATCGTTCTACAGGCTGTCGAATCAGCCAAGCCAGGTATGATAACTCACACTCTTTCCGAACTTGGGAGCTTGCTCTCGAGTCGATGTCGGAAAATGGTTCTGCATACCCAAACCTTGTATGAGAACTCACACTCCTTCCGAACTTGGGAGCTTGCTCTCGAGTCGATGTCGGAAAATGGTTCTGCATACCCAAACCTTGTATGAGAACTCACGCTCTTTCCGAACTTGGGAGCTTGCTCTCGAGTCGATGTCGGAAAATGGTTCTGCATACCCAAACCTTGTATGAGAACTCACACTCTTTCCGAACTTGGAACTTGCTCTCGAGTCGATGTCGGAAAATGGTTCTGCATATACACGAGCTTTCTGAACTCGGTGAATGCACTCGAGTCGATGTCGGAAAATGGTTCTGCATACGCATTCATTCGTATGAAAACTCGCAAACTTTCCGAACTTGGGTTGCGCTCTTGGGTAGATGTCAGAAGGCCCGTTGGGTAATCGGTTAGCGAGTATGTGTATTTCAAAATTCCATATTCGCCGATTGAGTACCTAACAGGCTGGCGAGAGCAGAACGCGAAGAACGAGGAATTCTGAAAAAAAAATCGAGTCATCACACTATCAGACAAAAGAATGGAGCGAGCAGGTAAACTCAAACTTTTGAATATTTACTCTTTTTTTGCAGCTTTTGAAAATTTCGAGGGTTTGAAAACTTGCTGCCTTTCACAACTTTGAAAACATCCTTCGGTTTCGCAGCTTTTAAAATTTCAAGGGTTTGAAAACTTGCCGCCTTTCACAACTTTGAAAACATCCTTCGGTTTCGCAGCTTTGAAAATTTCAAAGGTTTGAAAACTAGCTGCCTTTCACAACTTTGAAAACATCCTTCGGCTTCGCAGCTTTGAAAATTTCAAAGGTTTGAAACCTTGTTCTTTTTCACAACTTTGAAAAGTTAAAACGTTTCGATGTCATGGAGTATCCAGATATTAGCATTTTTCACGGGTTTGAACACCGTTTCAACACTCTGAAACAGGGGTATCCAGATATTAGCAACCGAACAGGGTATCCAGATGTTAGCAAGTTTGCAGGGTATCCAGATATTAGCACGGTATTACTACTTCTCGAAGGCAACATGTACGAGTTAATCGTCTCAGGATTTCCAAAACCCCATGGTGAGGTGAATATTTTTTCTACCCCCTAATTATGCTAACAGCTGAAACGATGACATAATTATTTTGTTGCGCATGATTGGCGTAATGCATATTAAAAATCATTAATTTTTTTTCTAAAATATTTTTAACTAGTGCATTTTCATACGATTATATATTTATTCCATCACCGAATTTTTGTGCAATCTCTAGAATCCGTTAAATATATCTGCAAAGTAATGCACATCATATTGAATTGGTTAAATATATCTGCAAAGTAATGCACATCATATTGAATCGGTTAAATATATCTGCAAAGTAATGCACATCATATTGAATCGGTTAAATATATCTGCAAAGTAATGCGCATCATATTGAATCGGTTAAATATATCTGCAAAGTAATGCACATCATATTGAATCGGTTAAATATATCTGTGAAGATATTACTCTCTAGAAAATTTTATTAATAATATTTTTTTACGTTAGATAAAAATGCAGTAATTCGTCAAAACGATTATGTCGGCACGAGAGAAAAACGATATAGATACTTCGTAATAGTATTTAAAATTTTTATGACGATCCCATTCAAAAACAACAAAATCATAAAAATAGCGCAAGAAAAAATGTTTTATTTACATACAAAAAATATTTACACACGAACAAAAATTTCACTTGAAGTTAAAAACATAGTTTGTCAAAAAATTTTAAATTTCGATAGATCTCCGTCCTTTTTAACTCGCCTGCTTCAATCTTTTGTTTCACGAATTGCGCGAACGTGCACGCTGTTATTCTGCTGCATCTTGCCCCTTCGTACGCGTGCACCATTTCTCCTCCGTGGGGGGTCCGCATACGGCAACTCCACACTCAGCAGGTTTTCGAAGAGCTCCACTTTTACATCCACACTATACATCCCAAAACTTTCGAAGATTTCTTTTTGTTCCTTCCCCTTGGTGAGCACCGTCATATTGCGTCCCCCGTCTCTCTCGTGGTAAATCTCGGAACATTATTCGACCTCGGGTCGAACGATGCCTGAAAAAAGAAAAAAATTACTACGAGTTATAAACGACCATTTGTGTAACGCGCGATATCGCGTCGAGAGAACATTTAAACTCTATATAAATCAAAACAAAATATCGCGAGTACATCACTAAAAGCGTTCAAATAAATGCTTTGTTATCGTATCCGACTAGGTTGAAAAAGTGTTTTATTGACAAAAATGTCGAATTTTTTATGATAGTAAAACAAAGCCCCAACCTTTAAGATTCCAAAACAGTTTTTATTTTAATTTTACGTAAATTAGAACTCTAGATATAGCAATTTTAATAAATCATAGTAGTTGAAAACGAAACCAGAAGTAATGTTATATCGACCGGAAGTGAGCGACGTATGCAGTGTTTAATTATTATCTCCCTAAAATGGAATTTCAAAAACCAAAATTTAAATTATCTGTTTACTAATCCACAGTTTGCTAATAATTATTTTAAACAATTTTGTTTTGCTTTATTTTTAGAATTTAAATTATTTAATTTAATCTTAAATTTATTTTACCTGAAATCATGGGTAAAATTGTTCATATCGTCCCCGTAAAAGAAAGTTTCATGGGAACCAAAATATACACAATGAAATTGCTTCATGCAAGGAAGAAATTATGACCGCCAGTTCAAAATTCTTCTGATAATCAATTTTTGAAAAACAAGGTCTTTGAACCTAGTCGGGTGCCTTAAATAAACGACTCGTTCGACTCGATTCGTGGCAGCGTTTTTCAGTAGCGAAGAATCGACAGTACATTTGGAGCAAGTAATGTCTAGAAACAATTAACGATCGAAACAATAACATGCGAGGAATCGAATCGAAATTGCTGCCGATCGGGTCAGAAATAGTTTTTTTATGGACTACAAAAAAGGTAAAAAAAGGCACGGACCACTTCTGGTTTCGAATCACCCGTATCGCACAGACGAAACAAAGGCGAGGGTACGTTAAAAAAGAAAATTTCGAATAGAGAAGTTTTTCTTACCCGGATATGGAAAAGGGATCCCATGTATCGTCTGGGTCGCACATGAGTTCGATTCTCGGTCCTTCTTCAGTATAGACATATCTGGTAGTGTCGACCGTCACCACCGTAGACTCCTTCGTCCATCTGGACGCTAGTGCAGCCTCGACCACTACAAAATTCCTTTCAGAATAGAAACCATTGACGTGTCCAAAAAACCAAATCTATTATGGGATGCCATCTAAAAAAATTCACTTTTATTACAACCGACCGCACCTCATCGGGTAAATTTCACAATATTTACAAAAAAAAAAAAAAAAAAATTAATTTCATTCACGAACACATGCGTAACAAATTAAGATTTCTCTTTTCATGATTACATAAAATGCTCCTTGCGTTTCATATTTCATCGTATCTTTTTAAAATTTTCACAAGTTATAAAAAAATTATATGATTCACAAATTTGTGCATTGGTTTTGTTAAAAATTTAACGGATATTTTACATTGTTTTGAATACCTTGAACGTATGATAATTGGTGAAATATTTAATATAGTATAAACAAACAAAAAAAGTTTATGCAGTTTGTAAAAATAACTGTTAAAATTCTGACATCTAAAAAAAAAATCATTTAAAAGTTAAATTTAAAATAAAAAGTACATTACAAAGTAAAATCGTTTTCCTCAGTTGAAGGTTTCAAAGCTTTTGTTGTTAAATGCAGATTACAAAAATAAATTAAGGTATCCGAACACTTTCAGAGTATTTTTTAATTAAATGTATTGATCTAGAAAATGTACTAAAATTTTTTAATTTTTTTATAAAATTTTTAGAGTTGATTGAGTAAACATTATTTAGATAACAAGCAATCCATAATATTTTGATACTTGCCATCAAATTGGTTTTCATCAAAATTTGTCCATGGTGTGATGGGTTGTAAATGACTCGATGCAGGACTGGCCGATTGTAGATGACTCGATGCAGGACTCGGATAGGACGCTTGACCGGCCGACGACGTTGATTTTAAATATTCGACTATGTTTTGTATTATTTGTCCAGATGCCGGACTTCCCGGTTGTGTAAAATTAAAAGTTCCTAGTTGTGCAAAGTTTCCCGGAGGAAAATTAAAAATTCCTGCTGGGTAATATTGATTATACGAAGGCATGTGAGAATGAAATGCATAAGGTGAGGGAGCATTGTTTGTGGCTGCTGATTTTGAAACATTAATTGCTGATTTTGAAACATTGGTTGTGGCTGTAGTCGATTCTGAGCTGGCTCTATAAATTGAGTTTGTGCTGATGGTAAAAAAGGAATGATATGTTGTCTGCCGAGATGGTTGATTTTGGACTAATGGTTCTGGTGCTGGCGGCTGAACAGGTCTTCTAAAAAATCTTCGGCATTTGGCAACGTCGGTCTTCTAAAAAAATCTTCGGCATTTGGTACCCCCCCCCCCCCATTCTTTTTCGTCATCTAGTGACGGCAAGAGTTGGTCGACAGCGGGCGTAGCAGGAGGCACATCACAATCTTTAAACCTTTTGATGTTTTCAATATCGGTATATTTCACGGATTGGAACACGTTCTTGTGTTGCGAATAAACTAATGTTCATGTCTAAAAACAAAAAAGGGATAAAAAATTAAAATGCAAAAAAACTCGATCCAGTGCATTTTGTAACCAGCGCGGAGCTAACATGGAACGCGGGCTTAAAATTTACAAAGGCGGAATTAGAACTTTTAAATAATGTTAACGATTACATTTGGTTCGAATCTCAAATGCGGGGTGGGATTTGTTTTTTGGGAAAACGTTACGAAAAAGCAAACAACCCTTACATACGAGAAACTTACGACAACACAAAACCATGCAAGTACATTCTAGCCTTGGATGCGAACAATTTGTATGGGTATGTGATGAGTCAATCACTACCCGTAGGAAATTTTTCATGGCTAACGCAAGAAGAAATTTTAAACTTTAATATTTTTGATTACGACGAAAACTCGAGGGTAGGATTTATACTAGAAGTGGATATGTATTGTCCGGAAAGTCTACATCAAAAAACAAATGATTTACCGTTCGCGGTCGAACACTTAAACAATTACATACGAAATGCTATCGCCGTACGCTAAAAAATTATGTGATAAATTTAACTTAAAACATACATTTCCTTGCAAAAAATTAACTCCCAATTTCTACCCCCAAAAAAATTATATAACACATTTTTTGAACTTAAAATTTTATATCGAACAAGGAATGATTGTAGAAAGGATTCACAAAATACTTGCATTTACACAACGTCCCTGGCTTAAAGAGTACATTCATTTTAACAACGAAAAAAGGAAAGCTGCAACCGACGAATTCACTCGCTCTTTTTGCAAAAAATTAAATAATTCTTTTTTTTGGTCGCCTAATGCTAAATCAGAGGAAAAAAATATCTGTCCTGGGATCAGTTACTGAAAAGGATTCCCCCCCCCCCAAAACTCTAGTTCTTTATTGGATTACTTTGAACCAATTAACGAAAATATAGTTCTATTTAAAATGAAAAAACCCAATTTGATATTAGACAAACCAATTTACGGTGGATTTTGCATCCTCGACTTATCTAAATTACACATGTAGAAATTATATTATTCAAACTTTAAAAAATTATATGGACCCAAATGTAGCCTTCTCTTTATGGACACAGACTCTCTTTACATTTCTGTTAAAACCGACGACGTTTTCAACGACATGAAAAATTCTTTAAGTAACATTTTTGATCTCAGCAATTATCCTCGCGATCATTTCTTATTCGACGATTCAAATAGGGGTCGCTTGGGATTTTTAAAAAGTGAAGCTATTCAACCCATTCGGGAATTTGTCGGCTTAAAAGCAAAAATGTATGCATTTTTATATGGAGATAAATGTAAGAAAACCGCGAAAGGCGTAAAAAAATCAACATTAAAAAATTTCACATTTGAATCGTATAAAAACGTTTTACTCAACGAAGAATGCGTTAGACAAACGCAATGTTCAATCATTTCCAAAAACCACATCTTGAATACTGTGACTCAAAACAAAATCGGACTCTCCGCTTTTTATGACAAAAAGTACCTCACCGAAGGTGGGGTTAATTCTTTATCATATGGACACAATCTAATAGAACACATTGAGGACGAAGATACATGCGAGGGTGAAAAATGTTTCTCCTGATATTTATTATTTGTAAGAATTTTTGTTATTCTATAATTTGTATCATTCTCAAAAAAAAAGTTGTGTGAAATGCTATGTATATATGTAAACATTTTTGTATTTTTTGTGCACATTTTTGTATTTTTGCAGAAACAAATAAATATCGGGTTCTCCTCGCGGAGGCCTGAAGAACGATGTGTTTGACTGTTGTGATTTTTTAATATTCCACAGTCATTCATATCGTTCTACAGGCTGTCGAATCAGCCAAGCCAGGTATGATAACTCACACTCTTTCCGAACTTGGGAGCTTGCTCTCGAGTCGATGTCGGAAAATGGTTCTGCATACCCAAACCTTGTATGAGAACTCACACTCCTTCCGAACTTGGGAGCTTGCTCTCGAGTCGATGTCGGAAAATGGTTCTGCATACCCAAACCTTGTATGAGAACTCACGCTCTTTCCGAACTTGGGAGCTTGCTCTCGAGTCGATGTCGGAAAATGGTTCTGCATACCCAAACCTTGTATGAGAACTCACACTCTTTCCGAACTTGGGAACTTGCTCTCGAGTCGATGTCGGAAAATGGTTCTGCATATACACGAGCTTTCTGAACTCGGTGAATGCACTCGAGTCGATGTCGGAAAATGGTTCTGCATACGCATTCATTCGTATGAAAACTCGCAAACTTTCCGAACTTGGGTTGCGCTCTTGGGTAGATGTCAGAAGGCCCGTTGGGTAATCGGTTAGCGAGTATGTGTATTTCAAAATTCCATATTCGCCGATTGAGTACCTAACAGGCTGGCGAGAGCAGAACGCGAAGAACGAGGAATTCTGAAAAAAAAATCGAGTCATCACACTATCAGACAAAAGAATGGAGCGAGCAGGTAAACTCAAACTTTTGAATATTTACTCTTTTTTTGCAGCTTTTGAAAATTTCGAGGGTTTGAAAACTTGCTGCCTTTCACAACTTTGAAAACATCCTTCGGTTTCGCAGCTTTTAAAATTTCAAGGGTTTGAAAACTTGCCGCCTTTCACAACTTTGAAAACATCCTTCGGTTTCGCAGCTTTGAAAATTTCAAAGGTTTGAAAACTAGCTGCCTTTCACAACTTTGAAAACATCCTTCGGCTTCGCAGCTTTGAAAATTTCAAAGGTTTGAAACCTTGTTCTTTTTCACAACTTTGAAAAGTTAAAACGTTTCGATGTCATGGAGTATCCAGATATTAGCATTTTTCACGGGTTTGAACACCGTTTCAACACTCTGAAACAGGGGTATCCAGATATTAGCAACCGAACAGGGTATCCAGATGTTAGCAAGTTTGCAGGGTATCCAGATATTAGCACGGTATTACTACTTCTCGAAGGCAACATGTACGAGTTAATCGTCTCAGGATTTCCAAAACCCCATGGTGAGGTGAATATTTTTTCTACCCCCTAATTATGCTAACAGCTGAAACGATGACATAATTATTTTGTTGCGCATGATTGGCGTAATGCATATTAAAAATCATTAATTTTTTTTCTAAAATATTTTTAACTAGTGCATTTTCATACGATTATATATTTATTCCATCACCGAATTTTTGTGCAATCTCTAGAATCCGTTAAATATATCTGCAAAGTAATGCACATCATATTGAATTGGTTAAATATATCTGCAAAGTAATGCACATCATATTGAATCGGTTAAATATATCTGAAAAGTAATGCACATCATATTGAATCGGTTAAATATATCTGCAAAGTAATGCACATCATATTGAATCGGTTAAATATATCTGCAAAGTAATGCGCATCATATTGAATCGGTTAAATATATCTGCAAAGTAATGCACATCATATTGAATCGGTTAAATATATCTGTGAAGATATTACTCTCTAGAAAATTTTATTAATAATATTTTTTTACGTTAGATAAAAATGCAGTAATTCGTCAAAACGATTATGTCGGCACGAGAGAAAAACGATATAGATACTTCGTAATAGTATTTAAAATTTTTATGACGATCCCATTCAAAAACAACAAAATCATAAAAATAGCGCAAGAAAAAATGTTTTATTTACATACAAAAAATATTTACACACGAACAAAAATTTCACTTGAAGTTAAAAACATAGTTTGTCAAAAAATTTTAAATTTCGATAGATCTCCGTCCTTTTTAACTCGCCTGCTTCAATCTTTTGTTTCACGAATTGCGCGAACGTGCACGCTGTTATTCTGCTGCATCTTGCCCCTTCGTACGCGTGCACCATTTCTCCTCCGTGGGGGGTCCGCATACGGCAACTCCACACTCAGCAGGTTTTCGAAGAGCTCCACTTTTACATCCACACTATACATCCCAAAACTTTCGAAGATTTCTTTTTGTTCCTTCCCCTTGGTGAGCACCGTCATATTGCGTCCCCCGTCTCTCTCGTGGTAAATCTCGGAACATTATTCGACCTCGGGTCGAACGATGCCTGAAAAAAGAAAAAAATTACTACGAGTTATAAACGACCATTTGTGTAACGCGCGATATCGCGTCGAGAGAACATTTAAACTCTATATAAATCAAAACAAAATATCGCGAGTACATCACTAAAAGCGTTCAAATAAATGCTTTGTTATCGTATCCGACTAGGTTGAAAAAGTGTTTTATTGACAAAAATGTCGAATTTTTTATGATAGTAAAACAAAGCCCCAACCTTTAAGATTCCAAAACAGTTTTTATTTTAATTTTACGTAAATTAGAACTCTAGATATAGCAATTTTAATAAATCATAGTAGTTGAAAACGAAACCAGAAGTAATGTTATATCGACCGGAAGTGAGCGACGTATGCAGTGTTTAATTATTATCTCCCTAAAATGGAATTTCAAAAACCAAAATTTAAATTATCTGTTTACTAATCCACAGTTTGCTAATAATTATTTTAAACAATTTTGTTTTGCTTTATTTTTAGAATTTAAATTATTTAATTTAATCTTAAATTTATTTTACCTGAAATCATGGGTAAAATTGTTCATATCGTCCCCGTAAAAGAAAGTTTCATGGGAACCAAAATATACACAATGAAATTGCTTCATGCAAGGAAGAAATTATGACCGCCAGTTCAAAATTCTTCTGATAATCAATTTTTGAAAAACAAGGTCTTTGAACCTAGTCGGGTGCCTTAAATAAACGACTCGTTCGACTCGATTCGTGGCAGCGTTTTTCAGTAGCGAAGAATCGACAGTACATTTGGAGCAAGTAATGTCTAGAAACAATTAACGATCGAAACAATAACATGCGAGGAATCGAATCGAAATTGCTGCCGATCGGGTCAGAAATAGTTTTTTTATGGACTACAAAAAAGGTAAAAAAAGGCACGGACCACTTCTGGTTTCGAATCACCCGTATCGCACAGACGAAACAAAGGCGAGGGTACGTTAAAAAAGAAAATTTCGAATAGAGAAGTTTTTCTTACCCGGATATGGAAAAGGGATCCCATGTATCGTCTGGGTCGCACATGAGTTCGATTCTCGGTCCTTCTTCAGTATAGACATATCTGGTAGTGTCGACCGTCACCACCGTAGACTCCTTCGTCCATCTGGACGCTAGTGCAGCCTCGACCACTACAAAATTCCTTTCAGAATAGAAACCATTGACGTGTCCAAAAAACCAAATCTATTATGGGATGCCATCTAAAAAAATTCACTTTTATTACAACCGACCGCACCTCATCGGGTAAATTTCACAATATTTACAAAAAAAAAAAAAAATTAATTTCATTCACGAACACATGCGTAACAAATTAAGATTTCTCTTTTCATGATTACATAAAATGCTCCTTGCGTTTCATATTTCATCGTATCTTTTTAAAATTTTCACAAGTTATAAAAAAATTATATGATTCACAAATTTGTGCATTGGTTTTGTTAAAAATTTAACGGATATTTTACATTGTTTTGAATACCTTGAACGTATGATAATTGGTGAAATATTTAATATAGTATAAACAAACAAAAAAAGTTTATGCAGTTTGTAAAAATAACTGTTAAAATTCTGACATCTAAAAAAAAATCATTTAAAAGTTAAATTTAAAATAAAAAGTACATTACAAAGTAAAATCGTTTTCCTCAGTTGAAGGTTTCAAAGCTTTTGTTGTTAAATGCAGATTACAAAAATAAATTAAGGTATCCGAACACTTTCAGAGTATTTTTTAATTAAATGTATTGATCTAGAAAATGTACTAAAATTTTTTAATTTTTTTATAAAATTTTTAGAGTTGATTGAGTAAACATTATTTAGATAACAAGCAATCCATAATATTTTGATACTTGCCATCAAATTGGTTTTCATCAAAATTTGTCCATGGTGTGATGGGTTGTAAATGACTCGATGCAGGACTGGCCGATTGTAGATGACTCGATGCAGGACTCGGATAGGACGCTTGACCGGCCGACGACGTTGATTTTAAATATTCGACTATGTTTTGTATTATTTGTCCAGATGCCGGACTTCCCGGTTGTGTAAAATTAAAAGTTCCTAGTTGTGCAAAGTTTCCCGGAGGAAAATTAAAAATTCCTGCTGGGTAATATTGATTATACGAAGGCATGTGAGAATGAAATGCATAAGGTGAGGGGAGCATTGTTTGTGGCTGCTGATTTTGAAACATTAATTGCTGATTTTGAAACATTGGTTGTGGCTGTAGTCGATTCTGAGCTGGCTCTATAAATTGAGTTTGTGCTGATGGTAAAAAAGGAATGATATGTTGTCTGCCGAGATGGTTGATTTTGGACTAATGGTTCTGGTGCTGGCGGCTGAACAGGTCTTCTAAAAAATCTTCGGCATTTGGCAACGTCGGTCTTCTAAAAAAATCTTCGGCATTTGGTACCCCCCCCCCCCCATTCTTTTTCGTCATCTAGTGACGGCAAGAGTTGGTCGACAGCGGGCGTAGCAGGAGGCACATCACAATCTTTAAACCTTTTGATGTTTTCAATATCGGTATATTTCACGGATTGGAACACGTTCTTGTGTTGCGAATAAACTAATGTTCATGTCTAAAAACAAAAAAGGGATAAAAAATTAAAATGCAAAAAAACTCTTCTACAAAAGTTTAAAAAAATAAATGGTCATGTTTAAAATTTTATGCCCCCTTCAATGAAAAGTGAAATTAAAAACTCAATATTTTTAATATAATTTATAGTATTAGATTTAAGTTTAGTGTATACTTCCATCCTTTGGCTTCGAATTTTTGTATACTTATAGGCTTAGTAATTATTTTTTATAAGTGCCCGCCACAAAAATGATTAACTCCTGTAGAACTGTACGATCTAACAGCAAACATTTTCCAAAGAATCTGGCTCCTTGTAAAATGAAACAAGGCGATCTTGCCGTGAAATTTTGTAATGGAATGACAGATATATGTTGGAAAGATAAGAGGCAGATATGTATGCTGACCAATATGCACAGCCCCCGAGACGAACTTATCATTGATGAACGAAAAATATGCGAAAAAGATAAATTAACAATAACCAATCCAAAAATTGTGGCAGATTACAACAATCATATGAGATATGTTGATTTAGGAGATCGCATGGCATACACTTTTGCTAGACAAACTAGAAAATGGACAAAAAAATTATTCTTTAACCTGTTATTATTGCTGTTTTGAATGCTTTTCTATTACTTAAATCATGCCAACCTTCGTCAAAATACAGTTCGAAAGAATTTAGAATGCATTTAATTGCATCTCTAATAGGAAAAATAAATCATAAAAATGTAGAGCCTTCAGTAACAAAAAAAAGTTAAGACAAATGATAATATATTTTCTCATTGGCCGTTTGACGAAAAGAAAAGAAGAAGGTTTGCTTATTGTGCGGGAAAATATACAAAAAAGAACCACTGTAATCTGTAAGGCATGCAGTGGGCCTCGTTGTATTGACCAGAACTGCTTCGAAGATTATCACAGAATTTATTTAAAAATCTCTTAACACATAAACCAATAAAAAACAAAAGACCAGAATTTAAAATATTAAAACTGATATATTTTTTATAAAAATAAAAATAAAAATAAAAAAAGGCTTTTTAAGAGCCAAAATTTTAAAAAGTAGAACTCACTTTCACAAACAGAAATTTCAAAAGCTTTGCTTACTTTCTCATAGGAACAAAAAAGTATTATAAAACAAAATTAAAAACAAATTAATACATTTTTTTCAAGATCAAAGATTCATAAAATCGGCTGTTAAATCTGCCTAGGTTTGAAGTCCTCATGTTGGTGTGGTGTGGAAGATTTCTGAGGTTTTAGAATGCGATGTTATTAAGAAATCAAATCAAATTGATCACAAAATATTTGGAATACATTTGTTATTATTTTTTGTGCACTAAATTAACGTTAATTCAAAAAGTAAAATGTTTAGAAAAATGTTCCACATATTGTTCTTAAAATTTTTACATATTTTATAGAACAATTTTGAAAATTTGAGGAATTATTTTTATTTGGTTTCATTAATGTAGTTAAATATGTAAACTGTGGTATTTTAGAGAGAAGTAAAAGGTTTAGAGTACAATAATGTTTTACTCATTTTCTTAAAATTTTTCTTTTTGTTTGAAATTTTGTCAAATTATGAAAACATGAGTAGAATAATTTTATAACATGATTTTCATTATTGTAGATGAATATATAAGCAGCAATAATTATACCGAAAATAGAATGTGTACACTTAATCCTAACATATTTTTAATTGGATGACTATTTATTTATATATTTTATAATATATAATTGCAAACATCGAAATTATTGAGTTTATAATTGAACTATCGTTCTCTCTGAATGTATTGTCGTAAAGCTCTGATTATAGTAGCCATGAATTAAATATTCGGTGTATTTAAATAATATTTGAACATTTTCTAGAGCAAATATTTCAGTAATATGATATGATTGTCCACTTTTGCGCAATAGACAATTCTAATAATATCTTAGTATTTAACGCTAAATGATTGTTTGTTGTTTCTTGGAACAATAAAATATTTTGTAAAATTGTGAACAAAAATTTTAAAAACATTTAGAAACATTTACCATACAAATAATTATTATGTAAAGCCCCTTTTTAAACTTATGAGGTTCATCAAACTTTAGAAAATATCTATTATAATTTCATAATTTACTTAAAGAAGATAGGAAACAACAACAACAAAAATATACATTTGAAACTTTGCAAACCATTCGATTATAAATGGGAACCATGAATTTAGAAGAAAAAAAAACTATTTTGATGTAAGAATGCACCAAATATTGGGATTCTTCTTACTCGTGAAAGATCGCTGACTAAAAATTAGCAATCCTTCCCCCTTGCCTTTGTAAAGTGAAATCTTGAACAATGCCACCTGCGGCGAAAATGGTCAAGCAGGACCTTCAAATGGGGGGGGGGGGAATTCCAGCTCAGATGCGAAAGCGCCGAACGGAAGGGAAATTTTGCCTTATCTAATGCCGAGTTCTGAAGGTTAATACTTCGGCTGTAGTGTGTGAATATAGGAAGAGATACTGCTAATGAGTAGGATCGACGTAACAATAACATTTTAAATTTTAAAATGTGTCATGTTTCAGAGCAGATGAATTCATACATTCGTTTGGAAAGGTATTTATTAGTAAATTTGTGACATTAATTGTATTATTTTATGTAGAAACTTCTTGTAATTACGAAAAAATAGCTGTGAATTTCACTGTTATTTTCTAAAATTTATATTTGTGACGTTTCCCCATCGCTAAGTGATTATGCATGGGGTGGTTTTGCAATAATAATGTCACATCTCGTTTAGGTTTATTAGAAAACCTTTATTTTTAGGGTTCACACAGCTGAGAAGACGTCACAGGAAAGTACACAAAATACACTTAACACTTAATTGACAGACGAGCACAAATGAAAAAGAGGAAGAAC
This sequence comes from Trichonephila clavata, assembly GCA_019973975.1. NCBI lineage: Eukaryota > Metazoa > Arthropoda > Arachnida > Araneae > Nephilidae > Trichonephila > Trichonephila clavata. The sequence goes on along the minus strand of BMAO01009183.1, from coordinate 4 downwards.
TACT